>JAAAKG020208646.1:0-22794 GCA_010014905.2 Druon quercuslanigerum | reverse complement strand
AAATCTTCAAAAAATAAAATAATTTTTAACAGAAGATTTTAACTTTTAACTACGTAATTTTATTATCAACCTAAAACATGAACGTTGAAAACTTACGTTTTTTGGGTTCAAAATTCAACTATTTGGTTGGAAATGTGCGTCCCTTAATTAAAAATTTAACTATTTTATTAAAAAATTCATTTATTTTTTTTAGAAAATCAATCGTGTTTTTTGCATTTTTGTCTTTTGTGTTGAAAATTCAAGTACTTCAGTTAAACATTAATAATTTTATTTAACAATTTATTTTTTGGCTAGAAATTGAACTATTTAAACTAATTTTTCTAACTGAAAGTTTAATTTTTCTATTTTTTCTGAAAATTTATATTTTTCAGTGGAAAGTTCAAGTATTCGTTTCAAAATTCAGTTCTTTTAAAATTTTTCACTCTCTAGTGTAAAATGATGTTTAGAATGAACATGATAAATTAAAATAAATTTCTGAGTTTTGAAGCAAATATGAATATTTTAATTTCAGTTGACCGGGAAAAATTAAAAACTTGATCGGGGAAAAACCAAAAATTGTCCGGGATTTGGGAATAGTCCGCCGAATCGCAACCCCGATGTACCATTGAAATGAATGTATTATTTTTATGAGTAGAAATCATAAAAACGAGTTTTATGACTAGTCCTTTTACCACTCACGCCCTATTTTTGAAACGAAAAATGGGACAATGTGTTTTTGATTTGAGAGATTTTCATTTTTTAAACAATCAAATTACTTTGAATATTCGTTCAATAGTTCTTTTGATTATTCAAATCTTGGGCATCAAAACTGCCTAAAGATTAATATTTTTAATTGTTAACGAAAATATATTTTTATGAGAATTGTGATTCGGTAGGAGGGAATAAATTGCTGTTAGGTCAGGCTTGGGTATCGAAGAGATGTATCTGCTTTTAGGTTCCGAGGTTTATTACAGGTATCACAACTTTTTTACATATATATTTTTTGTATTTTGAAGCCATTTGAATATTTTGAATTTTTTTAAACAAAAGCCTATTGTTTCGCGAGTTTATTATGAGTAATATTTTTTCAGTTTCTAGGGTTAGGATGAGGCTTTAAAAATTATATTGCACCATCAGTTAAATAGTTAAATAATACTACAAACATTATTATTCCTTTCTTGGCTTTGCCTTAAAAGTCCATAAATCTCTAAAGTTCATTTATTATCTGATATATAAAATTCAGTAAATGTTTAGAACGAAAAAATCTAAATATATATAAAATTAAATTTAAACCGCATGAAATTCCTAACATTTATGTAAAGGTATTGCATATTTAAAACTTCAAGTGAATTCTTAACAAAATATTTTAATTTTCAAACCAAGAGATTAATTTTCTACTCAAAAAAATTAATTTTTTCATAAAATTCGTGAATTCTCAAACTAATAGTTCAATTTTCAGATAGAAGGATCAAATTTCAACCAAATTGGTGAACTTTGACCCAAAAAGAATTAGTTTCTTCTGCGAAAATAGCATTGTTCAATTTTCAGATAAAAAATTTAATTTCCCAACAAAAAGTTTAATAAAGGTGATGAAATTCTAACTAAAATTACGAATTTTTAACAGAAATATATCAATTTTAAACCAAAAAGATAAATTCCGAAAAGAAGAATTTAACTTTTAACCAAGATCTTAGTTTTGTTTTCCACCAGAAAGGTGAATGTTAAACTAAAATTATGAATATTTCAGTGCATCACTAAAATTTTCAACAAAATAGGTACATTTTTCAATGGAAGATAATTTTCCGAAAATGAAGATTCATTTTCTGCCAAAAGACTAAAAAAGACAAATTTTATCGAATTTTTTTTAATTAACTTTAACTCTTAACTGTAAAACCTGAATTTTCAGGTAAAAATAATGCTTTTAAACTATTATGATAAATCTTTAACTAAAATAGTTGTAAGTTCAACCAATAGGATAAATTAGTAACCCAGAAGATTAATCTGTGGTGGAAATGACGAAATTTAAACAAAATATGTGAATTTTCATATGCAAAAATAAATGTATTTAAAAAGATTAATGATAAACTGAAGAGATGAATTTTTTGCTAAAGTAATTGTGCATTCAACTGAAGAAGTTACATTTACAGTAAAATAAAAATGCAACTAAAACAAAAAGCTTATTTAAAAAAATATGTACATTTTCAAAAAAAGTGATGAATTTTCAACTGAAATAATGAATCTTCAGATCAAATATTTGCATTTTTAACCAAAAAATATAATTTTTCAGTAAAAAGTTGAATTGTTAGTTTTTTAGTTAAAAAATAAACGTTTGAACTAAGAGGATAAACTTTTATATCAAATAATAGAAAATTTAACTGGAGTAGATACATTTTCAGTTTCAAAAAATTAATTTGCAACTGAAGAAAATAACATTCCCAACAACGTATTTTCAACACAGCTTATTTTTCAATTAAAAGGGTACATTTTTAATAGAAATGATGAAGGCAGAAAAAAAGGTTAATTTTCAAAATAAAAGCAATAACTTTCAACCAGGCTGTTAGATTTTCATTCTAAAGAAGTGTTCAATTTTAAATCAAAAACAGTTATAGTCAACCAAAAATTTTGATTTTTCAAGATGATCTGAATTTTCAGCTAAGAACGATTTTTCCGTGGGTCAATTCTGAGTTAATATATAAATTACAAAAAAGTAAACATTTGCAATGAAATAGTTCCCTAACTTTAAGAAATTGTTCTGAAATTTCCAGATTTTTCCAGTTAATTAAAAATTTCCTGCCAATTCTTTGGAGCTCATAAAAATTTTTTTAAATAATTATATTGAACAATGATCACTCTAAAAATAATTTTAATTTTTGAAAAACAGTTTTTTATTATTGTTTTACAATTTATACAGAAGAATACAATCTGAATGTAATTGCAACGTGTTAAAAAATGTATGAATTATAGGATAGATGGCTACTATAATTCATATTCATACGATTATTAGAAATAATTAGAACACTTTCATTGAGAACGTTGTAAACAAATAACTAAATTTCTAAACTAGCAAAAGTTAATTTAATCATTAAAAATTTTGGGCTATTTTCTGTTAAATTAAACCTCTTTTGAAAATAATTAATTTTTTTACTATCTGAAATTTATTTTATGTAAAAAAAATCCGTAAACTCCATATTTGTTATAAATTTTAAAAAATCATAGGCGAACAACGTTTAAATTTTCAGAAAAGCCTTTTTTGTACATAAATTGAAAGAAAGTTTTGAAGAAAGAATTGAAAGATAATTTCATAAATATGTTTAAATATTTTAGACTAAAGTATTCTAAACATAGTTTGAAACTTGTTTCCTACCTATTACATCTGGCACTACGCCTTTTAATTTAAAAATATTGAAAGAAATAGAAAAAAAATATTTTTTTATATATTTTTTAAAGACCATTGGGTGTAAAACGAACAAAATTCTGGTCCAATCCGCATTTAATAAGACTGCGCAATCATCTAGAAAATGAGTGCTAAAAACATACGTTTGGCGCGAAATTTTGATTGTGGTTCATAACATGGACATTTCCCACAAAGTTATTTTACTTCTTCTTCATACATTAAAAATAGCAATATAATTTTACTCACTCATCATATAGATTTTTGAGACTTTTATTTCGTAGGAACATTTTACCTGAAACATTCCAAATATAAAATAAATTAGTAAACAAAAAATGCATAGTGTAAAATTGCAAAACAGTTAAAAGTGAATAAACATTTAATATACTTGGATCGGGGCCAACTGGCAACCAAAATGGAGGTCTAATGTTCCTATGGACCAAACCATCCCTGAGGATGTACAAGATGTATATATACAGAGCATAATCATATTCGTGCTGTAAATTTATTTCTATTATTTCCTGTCGTTTATCTCGCGAAGATAAAGATCTCGTAAGTACCTCACCGCTTCTGGTTCCAACAGGGCTCTCACTAGAAATTTAGTTCATTCCTTAATTAAATGCTGCGGCTTTAGAAAGTCTCACTGATGTTCCCCATGGACTGAATATACTTCCTTCATTTTTAACGGAAACTGTGAGAATTTTCATTTAAGAGCGTAGAATTATTCAAAATTATAATTCTTTTACAGAGAGAAAGAATTTTCATAGAGTATCCTAAAAAAAATTAAACCAGCCCACTTTTCATTTCACGTCCTAAGGGAATGAGCATAAATTGCGTCAAGTTTTTTTTTTAATTTGAAATCATGTACGCACGTAATTTTTGCGAACCAAATTTTGTTTTTCAAAACGATTTTGGGGAAGGGGGATTTTGCCCTTCGGAAATTATGAGATAGATTGATGCAAGCACTATTAAAATTTGCTATTAGCTTTGAACCAGCATTTTTAAAAAAAGGTTGAAAAGCCTATAAAATTCTACGTCTAGTAATGTCAAATAGATTTTTTTTATCTGCTGAAAAGAATACAAAAAAAATTTTTTAAAAAAATTCTAGATTTTCTAAAATTTTGTAACTCGACTTCAACTTTTAGCATGTCCTTGGAAAAATATTGCAAAAATCTTAAAATTTTACGACATAGAGTCTGAATTTTTATCTTTAATTTAAGCCAAAGAAACTTAAAAAATCTTTATCGTTTCCCGAGATACGATTAAAAATGTTCAATCATATCTGAGTTGAGTTTTAGTCGACGATTACGGTTCTCGGCCGGTCTGCTGCTCGCCTCCTTCGTTGTGGCAGGACCGAATAGGCCACGCACAGAGGTGGTGCTTGATTGGGGCTCCCTTATACTTTTGATTCTGCTCATCAGTAATTTTCAGTTCAAATTATTGTAAGCTTTTAAAATTATTCATTGTCTTCTTTAATTATTTACATTTATTTCAATTTAGAATTATCCCCATATTAAAGAATAAAAAAATGATGAACAGTCTTTTTTATTTCTTAACATTTTTATCAACTAGAATATTAATAAAAATTGTAGATATATTGTTAGGAGAGTAAACTATTTTTCAAACGAATTAAGAAGCTTAATTGTAAATAAATTATTTGTATGAAAAACACTCAAAAATATTAAAAGTGAATAATAATGGAATTTCAAAATAAATTAAATACAAAACAGTGTGTAGGTGTAATGAAAATTATATTTTCAATTTCTCATAAGTAGTTCATTATTTTCTTTTACAAAAACATTTTTGTTACACAAAAAACTCGCCCATTATTTAATTTTTCGATTATCAAAATTACAAAATAAAGCCACAATCAAGCACCACCTCTGTGCGTAGCCTATTCGGTCCTGCCTCAACGAAGGAGGCGAGCAGCAGACTGGCCGAGAATCGTTTTCGTCGACTAATTCAAATTTCTTTGACTTAAATTAAAGATAAAATTTCAGGATCTATGTCGTACAATTTTCAGATTTTTGCAACATTTTTCCTAGGTCATGCTAAAAGTTGAAGTCGAGGTACAAAATTTTAGAAAATCTAGATTTTTTTTAAACTTATTACGTGCTGTATTCTCCTCAGCAGATAAAAAAAATCTGTTTGGCATTACTAGATGTGGAATTTCATAGGCTTTCCAATTAAAAAAAAATGCCCTGTCATTTTTTTTCGCTGAGTTATCGTGGTTCGAAGCTAGCAGTGATTTTTAATAGTGCTTGCGTCAATCGATCTCATAATTTACGACGGTAGTGTAGTTGAATTTTAAACCAAAAGTCCCTAACAAAAAGCGTTATAATTGATATTTGAACTAAGAACAAATTTTTATTTTGAATAAAGAATTAATTATTTTTTAAATTAAAACAGATATATTTTCTCAAGACAAAAGAAACGAGCTTTCTAAAAGAAAAGGTGAATTTTAAGCCAAATAGTTAAATTTTTAATTAAAAAGATCAACTTTCTTGAAAAAACGAATCGTCAACAACATAGTTGAATTTGTAATAAAAGAGATGAATTATGATCTAAAATGCTGAACTTTTAACGAAAACGAAAAAAACTTTGATTCTTCAACAAATTACTTAAAGTTTCGACAAGAAGTAGAATTCACAAACTAAAAAGTTCAACTTTTAATCAAAAATGGAATAGTTAAATTTCGATTTCGTAAAATTAATTAAGAATTTAAAGGAAAAAATTCTCTACCAAATATTTATTTTTTTTCTGCTAAATTGTTAAATCTTCGTGTCTAAAGGACGTACTTTTCACCTGAAAATATTAATTTTTAACAAAAAAGTTCATTTTCAACTGAACAGTAGAATTTAAAACCAAAGAAAATACTTAAACAAGAAAATGCTTACATTTGTCACCGAATAGTATAATTTTCAAATAAGAAAATTAATTATCTACGAAAACATCAATTTTTAACTAAATAGATGAATCTTTAGCTAAAAATTTAATAATTACCAAAGCAGTTCAACTTTTCACCAAATAGAATCATTTTTAACCATAAATTTGTATTTTAACCAAAAATATAATCATATTTCTACAAACAAAGATGTCTTTTAAAACAAAAAAGACAAAAGTTGAACGAAATACTCGAAGTTAAGAAAAATGTGTTTAAGAAAAAAATTCCATAAAAATTGTTGAACTTTTAAGCCAAAAAGATGCATTTCCGCGAAAGAGTTGACTTTTCTGCAAAATAATTCATATTTAAAGCAAATAATAAAATTTTTGTTGTAAAAAGGTGAATTTTCAGCTACAAATTTTATATTTGACTGTGCAAACAAAAAAATTCAACTTTCAAACAAAGTTGGATTTTCTTTTTAGGTTCTAATATTTCGTATGCATGTTCAAACACTAGGTTTATAAAGTTTTTTTTAGATTTCGGGGGGAGGTCAGATAAACTCCCATGATATCTTACATGGGGAAAGGGGGGTTTAAAATTTCAGAAAAATAGCTCACACAATTTGTGGGCGACCCCTTAATTGTTTATTCATTTATTAATTTTTTGTATGACTATTGTGCAGTTATTATTTAAATAGCACTTAATATTAAAGACTTAAAGATTTTTAAAGAAATAATTTATGTAGGGTCCCTAAAAGCAAATTTAAAATTAAATTAAATTATTAAATCTTATGACTAGTATTTTAAAAAACCTTCTCGTATGTCATACCTGCCGAAAAATAAATAATAATAAAAAAAAGATTCTCCATTTGATTTCTACAGTAGCTTAGTGGTAAGAGCACACGACGAGCAATCGGAAGACCCCTGTTTCGATTCCCAGCGGAGCTAAAGAGAAGATCTTTTTCACAAATAAAATTTAAATTTAAAATTTGTTTTGAACTATTATTATTATTATTATTATTATTATTATCATTATTATAAAAGTCAGAATCATAATCCCTCAAATGAGCGAGAAATTGCGAAATATGTGTAATTTGTCAGTAACAAACGCAATCAGATAAAGTATTTTAAAAGTTAGTTGGGAGGTAGAAAATGTCTAATGGACCACAATGGTTGACCAAAGATTACGGAAAATCGATAAGGTTTTTCACGTGTTTCCTGGGTTAGCCACAGTTGACGAAGTGATTGAAGTAAAGTGGAATCCATTGGTTACACGAACTAGTTAACCCGTTAACCCTAATCACATTTTTAACGAGTGCAATTTGTTGAAACTAATCGAGAAATAAAAATTATACAAATTTGAAACATTTGTTTAACGATATATTTTTACAACCTTTATATTGTAATTATAAATTATAAGATACAGTTTTGGTAATGTTCCTTAAAAAACCCGACTTATATCATAAATCAAAGCTTTCATTTTTACTGTTAAGAACTGCAGAAATCTTAGTTGAAAATGTATAAAAATGAAAAAATTCAATTTTTTTTATCTTCAAAATTAAATAATTTTTAATTTTTAATTATAGGAATTGATCTATTCAAAAAAAAACTTAAAAAATGCGTCATTGTTTACTATACTTAACAAATATTTAACAGTCTTTAATTTCAAATATTGAAAATTAAACAATTTTAAGTTGCAAATCTTGAAAATTGAACATTTTAAATCTTCAACATTTAACTGTTTCAAATTTTGAACTTTTAAATTCAAGAATTTTCAATTTTAATTATGTAAAATTACAAAACTTAAAATTGCAAATTTTTTTAATTGAGTTTATAGAAGTAATTTTCGTTTGTTAAATTTACATTTAAAAATTGTTCAATCTGTAAGGCTTACAAATAAAAATACTATAATTCGAACTGTCTACCATTAAGATATTTTCCGTAAGAATAGTAAAGGAAAATATTTAAAATTTGAGTTTACAATTTAAGAAATTTCAAAATAAAAATTATACAAAGCTATAACTGTCGTAATGAAAAATTCTGTAACTTTAGTGATTTATCTTTAAATTTTATTCTATTTGGAAGATTTAAAATAGAAATTGATTGATTTTGGATCTTCAAACTCATCCAAATTTAAGAACTCTTTAATATGCAACTATTACGAAATAGTTCAAAATTACATAAATTTATAAGAAAACTCTAGAAAATTATAACCCTTTAAAATTGTAGAACATTAAATATTAATATTTACTATTTGAGTTTTTAATTTTTTTAAATTTACATTTAAATAGTATCCTAGTGTTAGGTTCTTTAATTTAAAAAATCGGTTATTTTGATGATTTATATTTTAAATTTCTTCTATTTGTAATAGAGAGAAAGTGAAATTTGTTTTTTGGTTTTTAAAATCATCAATATTTAAGAAACTTTTAGTTACACGTCTTTAAAAGTGAAGAGTTGCTGATTTTGAAAACTGATGAGTCGTAAATTTGAAAAATTAAGAAGGCTTTAATTTTTATAATTTACAGTTGAATTTTCAAATGTTTTAAATTATATTTTTTCCTACGAAAACACTAAAACAATCCAAAGTTGTCAAAAGATCTTAAATTTTCTTCAAATTATAATGATTTTTATTTTTAAATAAAACAAACTAATATTTGATGAAAAATAAAAATTTCGCTTATAGTTCTTGAAAAATGATAAATCTTCTTTGAAATCTAATGATTTTTTAATAAAAATATCTATATCTAACTAAAAACACTAACAGAATAAGAAATTATTCGAACTGGTAAATTTCCTTGTATAAAACAAAAATCATTGGATTTAAATCAAATTATTTCTCAACGAACAATTATCGACCAAAAATAATTACGTACGACAAAGCTGTTTTAAATTGTATAATCTCATTCAAAATTTAGTAAATTTAGTTTAAATTAAACAATTTCTCGTGAAAAACGTTAAAATAATCTTTAATTGTGTCAAAATTGCAAATATTTTTTGAAATTAATATTTAAAGTCTCTAGCTTAAAATTTTGTATCAAGGTTCGAAATAGTGCTTAAAATATAATTATATATTATTTTAAAATATCATATTCTGTCGAATATACTAACATGCTCCACGATCGTTACAAAATTCTAGATCTTCCTCAAATTATGATTTTTGTTTCAAAATAAAATTGTCGATGTAAGACGCCAACGTAACCTAAAGTTTTTCCGAATTTATAAACCTTTAAAATATAGAATCTTTGTTTTGTTTAAAAATAGGAATTTACGATAACAAGAAATCTCTAACATAAAATTGTTAAGAATTGGTAATCTTGATTGTCATTTTTGTTTAATAATGCTCATTTCCTCTAAAAAAAACAAACACAATTAAATTTTGTTATGGATGTTAACTCTTCGAATCTTATTACTGACTGTATAATAAAAAAAAATTCGTATATAAAACAAGTTTAAATTATGAACAGTCAATCAGATTTTCAACAGCAATGATTAGAAGATTGTCGATAAATATCATTACGACCTTTTTTTAGATAGGATATGTGCTAATTTTGTCCTATAAAATTAGTGATTTGTCTTTAAAATTTATTCTATTTGGAAGATTTAAAATAGAAATTTATTGACTTTGGATCTTCAAACTCATCAAAACTTAAGAAATCTTCTTCATAATAAATAATATTGTCATCCTCTTAATTGTAAATCTTTAATATAGAACTATTAGGAAATAGTTCAAAATTACATAAATTTAAAAGAAAAATCCAGAAAATTATAACCCTTAAAAATGGTAGAACATTAAATTTTAATCTTTACAAATTGAGAAGTTTTTAAATTTTTTAAAGTTACATTTAAATAGTCTCCAAGTTTTAGGTTCTATAATTTAAAACAAGGTCATTTTTTAAAGTTATATTTTAAATTTCTTCTTTTTGGAATATAGAGAAAGTGAAGTTTGTTTTTTGATTTTTAAAATCATCAAAATTTAAGAAACTTTTACTTAAACATCTTTAAAAGTGAAGATTTTCTGATTTTGAAAATTGACGAGTCCTATTTTATGAATGAGAATTAAAAATTTGACTTTTGATCTTTAAAATCATTAAAATTTAAGCATTTTTATTATTGCGTCTTTAAAATTGAAAAGTTTTCACGTGTAAGTAAGAACGTGTATAGTACTCAAGTTTAGGAATAAAATATTTTAATTTGATGATTAGACAGTCAAAATATGAAACGCGTAATAAGCGCACCTAATGCGCTATTTTTGCTGATTAAATAATAAGGTCAGATATTTTTCAATAAAAAAAAAACCGTAAATAACATTTTTCTTTAAAATCACTTTTGTAAAGGATTTTCAATATGCACATTTTTTTATTTTTACGTTCTTGGATAGCTATTGCACGAGTTACACCGAGAATCCAGAAAAAAGCAAACTGTGGGTAAAAAACTGTTGTGACAGGTAATACGAAACGTGTTGAGAATTAGAATGCACTTTAACTACACGAATAACTCTTCCCTTTGATGAATTACAAAATCCTGTGCTGCTTCAATTCGATTTTTAATTACATCTGCATTTTAATCAAAATGTAAATTTATATATTTTATTTTCAATGAAAATACGGAATATCATACTCCTTGTTTACTGTTATTCATAACACGAGTGACATTTTCCGTAAACAGATGTTTAAATTGCAACAAACTATGTCTTCAATAGAATTTATAACCCAAGGTACTGCGAAAAGCCGTATTTTCTCATTGAATTTCAAATGCGAATTCATCAATAAACAGCGAAGTAATTACTATAACGAGATTTTCTGGAATTTAATATCAAATAAATAAAGGCCACAACAAGAAAAAAAATAAATTCGAACTAATTACCTTTTAATTAGAGAAAAAAAGTCGAAATAAAATTTCCTATGAAAAAGCGAGAAAATTCCAATAAATTTCATTTAGTCTTATTTTTCATCTAAAATGATGAATTTTCAGGAAAGAAAATGAATTTTCCATTAAAAAAGATGAATTTTCTACAAGAGAAATAAATTTATAACCAAATGTTTCAATTTTAGACACAGAAGATTTTTTTTCTGCAATTAAAGACGAATTTTCAACAAAATACATGATTTATAAATAAAATAATTAAATTTTCAGACAAGAAGATTAATTTTTCAACAAAAAAGAATAAATTTTTCACAATGACCAAAATTTTCGAAAAAAAAGAAAACAGTTTTAAAAACCTTTTTTACAAATTTACAACCAAATAGTTGAATTTTAAATAAAAGAAATCAACCTATAGCAAAAAATAGAGTAGTTCAATTTTCATTAGGGAGAAATAATTTTAAATATAAAAAAACGAATTCTCTACGTTTCAACAAAAAAGTTAATTTACAACTTATCAGTTGAATTTTTAACCGTATTAGGTAAATTCACTAATAATCGTTAGTTTATCAAATATAAAAGTAGGTTTTAAAAACCAAAAACAAACAACTTTTTATCTAGAGTTATTACTATTCCATGAACAAAAAAAATTTTTAAATATTAGTTCAACATTAAAATAAGACTTTCCAAATAAAAATATGAATTTTCAACAACAAATTTAATTTTTTATATTGCCAACAAAGAATTATTTCAATTTAGAATGAAAACAGTTAGATCAACAAAATACCTCATTTTTTTACCAAATAGTAAAATTTTTCACCCAATTGTTTACTTTTCTATCAAACACTAGAAATTTTGTACGAAACGAAAAAGGTAATACTCAACCGAAGCAAATAAAATTTTAAACAAACAGTTGCATTTAAAGCAAAAAAAGGATATAAGTTTCTACGGGATGCGATGAATTATTCATAACGAAAAATGTGTTAGACAAAAAAAAAATTCGATCAAACTGTTTAATTTTCATATCAAAAAGACACATAAGTAACAAACAAAAGTAGAATTTTCAACCAACAAGTATAACATTTGAACAAAACAGTTTTATTTTATTTAAAAAAATTCAAGTTTAAAGCCAATAATAAAAATTTTTAGTCTTTAAATGAAATAATGAACTTTCTTCTAAAAATTTTTGGATTTTTGGTTTTGAATTCTATTAATTCAGTTCATATTTAAATAATAAATACCATTCAGATCTCACATTTTTCATTTAATCTCCATAAAAGATATGTTTATTACAGAACTCATTAGTTAAACATTTCAATCAGTAAATTTGTTACGACTGACATTTTTTGTGAGGAAAATTAAATTACCCAATTACTCAAAATTTAATTTTTTCTCTAGCCAGAAAACTAATTTAAAATTTTGCCGCAAACAAAAATACCAAACATCAAAATAGATATTTATAAACCTTTTTATTTTAGGATTAAAAAGGCCTAGGTAAGTGTCCAATTAAAATTACATTTTTTACATTGCAAGATCAATAAGTAAAACTGGAAATAAAATTTTGGATTATAATTTAAAATTAATATTAGGGGTAAACAGAAGTATTGTAAACAGGAAAATTACTTTTGCGCGTGTCACATTTTTCTTCACTTTCTTGAATTTTCAACATTACAAAATGCAGTTCAGAATTTTCTTCATTTTCCAGCAGTTCAATTTAGAATTTTTTTAATATCAGTTCGCCATTTCCTTTTCGGGTTAAAAAAATTGTATTGTTGCAATTTAGAAAAAACTTCATTTGTTATAGCCCAGTTGAAAATAGTTAAATACTCAATTTAAAATTTTCCTTGATATTTTATGGTTGAATTTCCAAATGTTTTAAATTATTTTTTTCCCTACAAAAACGCTTACTCAGTCCAAACTTGTCAAAAGATCATAAATTTTGTTCAACTTCTAATGATTTTTATTTTTTTAAACATCTAATTTTTAATGAAAAACAACAATTTAGCTTATAGTTCTTAAAAAATGATAAATCTTCTTTGAAATCTTATGATTTTTTAATTAAAATATCAATGTCTGACTAAAAACACTAACAGAATAAGAAATTGTTCAAACTCGTAAATTTCCTTGTATAAAACAAAAATCATTGGATTTAAATCAAATTACTTTTTTTAAAAAATACCAATTTTAGGTAAACACCAGTATTACGTAAAGTTGTTAAAAATGATAAATTTTTATTAAAATATAATCACGTTGCCATAAAACTATTTTAAATTGTATAATCTCATTCAAATTTAGTGAATTTTGTTTAAATTAAACAATTTCATGTGAAAAACATTAAAATATCCTTTAATTGTGTCAAAACTGCAAATATTTTTTGAAATTTATATTGAAAGTCGCTAGCGTAAAATTGTGTGTTAAAGTTGTAAATCGTTACAAAATTCTAGATCTTCTTCAAATTATGATTTTTGTTTCAAAATACAATTTTCGATATAAGACGCCAACGTAATTTAAAGTTGTTCAAAAATTATAAACCTTTAAAATGTATAATTTTTGTTTTGTTTAAAAATGTGTTAAAAATTGTTAAAAATTAGGAACCTTGATGGTAATTTTTAGTTAATAATGCCTATTTCCTCTGAAAAAAACACAATTAAATTTTTTTTAGAAATGTTAAGTCTTCGAATCTTATTACTGACTGTATATTAAAAAATAATTCGTATATAAAACAAGTTGAAATTATGAAAAGTCAATCAGATTTTCATCAACAATTATTAGAAGATTGTCGATACATATCGTTAAGCCCCTTTCTTAGATAGGATATGTACTAATTTTGTCCTATAATATTCACAGTAGATGATAAATTCTTCCTAGTTAATTAGTTTTTGATTTGTAAGCGCGCTTTATAGATAATTGAAATGAGTACTTCGCAAAAAATTGTGCGCACAATTTTTCATCAAAGCTCTACTTCGCACGACAGTACATTTTAATTAAAAGCGGATCCAGTGACTAGAGAAAGTATGGAAATTAATAACCTGACAATGATCGCGTTGAAAAATATCTAAAGGTTATTGCGTTTCTGCGGTTTTCTCTTTCACCTTCGTCACCCACTTCTCTCGATTCTCTACCCAGGCACATTTTTGCGCAGTTTTCATTATGAGTTTTATCCTTGAGGCATGTAATCTCTTACAGCTGAGAAAATAAATAGCAGAAAACAAAAGAAGTGGTGAATATATGACGAAGTTCTGAAGTATTAAAAAGGTCATTCTTTTTCATGATCTTGACATTCTCAAGACACCCCTATTGTTCCATTTAGTGAAAAAAATGAAAAAACAAAACCCAAATCTAATTTAATGAAGGGAATCGGCGCCTCTTGCATCATAATTAATCTCCACTTAATTAATCTAAGAATAAGGAAAATATAGCGTGCTTCCAAAAACTTATATGTCACGCGAACACTATCATGTGTTCCCTAGGATACATTGAATTAAGAATTTTCGTTTAATCAGCAAAGTTAAGCAACTCTTGGCTTTAATAAGTTCGGGTGGAAGCCTTACTATATGGGGTGTTATTAATTAGCTTTTAAGCTGACTGCACTGTTAGTAGAATATTACAGGCGGAAAATGGTCGATTTCTGGTTTATCAATTAAATCAATGGTAGACCAAAGATGGACAACTTTTTTCACCTCTCATATAGGACCCATAATAATACGCAAATAAATATATGTGTACACAATTTTTTTTTAAAGAACTTGCAAAGAATTTTTTCTATACATAAAAAGTTGAAGGGTCGTTGTGTGAAAGGGCGTGAATGCCAAATTTCGTGAATTTATTTATTTGGCTCAAGATAACTGCTTTCACATGAGGGAAAGGGGGGGGGGGGTAGCGATTAGCCACTGCGTTGGTGCGAGCGAGCCAATCCGCTCGGGGACTGCTATAGCGGCAGCTACAGGAGAGGGGGATATAATGCCAGCTTTGAAAATGCGCACCAATCAGATTCTGGTCATAGGGTCGCTCTCTGATTGGCGGAGATCGTATCTGGAGAGAAATGTATCTTTAGATCTCTACCCTCATCGTATTGTACCCGCACTCCAACTTATCTTTTTTATCGAATGAAAGATAAAAGATACATAAATAAGCTTAACAATAAAACACAATTTATAGAGTTTTTCACTGTTGATTGAACAGACACATGTAGGAAAGTCCAATACAATACAGAACAGTACAGAACCAAACATAAATGTTTGGTATTTTTTGTAAATTGATTATTCATTTCCACTATTCTTTTCACGATACAATTTCCTGTTTTTTTAATAAAAAAATAAAAAGTTATACAACTCTTTGTGTGTCCATATTTTTATTTTTTGGGACGCGCTACATTATGGGCAAGAGGTTTCTCTGAGGTCGTTTCAGAATATTTCATTCATGATTCGATACAGTCAAGTTTCAGCTGATTTTTTTTTAATTCAAAAATAAGAACCTTCTTCTGTTTCAGCTCTGGCATTCATAGGAAGCGCTGGTCCTTAAAAAGAAGTTTTTTTTGAAGAAGTTTTCCTGTTTTTAAACCCTTCTTTTTTTAACCGCTAAAGTTCAGAAGCAGGTCGAATATTATTTATTTATATTTTCAGATTATAAAATAAAAAGGTTATGGGACGCTTTCTAAATCTTGAGGCCAGATTATAAATTGATTTTGTATAAAATAATTAAAAATTGTAAACCTGAGATACTTAAAAATGATGAATTAAAGAGTTGTAGGTCAGCCATTGATTCAAATGGTTATTATTTTAACAATTGTGAGTTAAATTTAACTCATTAATATGTAGAAAAATTTTCAAATGTACATATTCATGAATATATTTATTCTCAATTTAAAGAACCATTCAGTTAAACGCGCATTGGAATGGCTTTCACTCTTGTAGTATTATAAATTAAACGAGCTTTATCTATGGTCGTTTGTTTTACTAAAGCGATCGTGCAGATAGGTCTGGGCAAAATAGGTTAAAGATAATAATCGTTCAGATAGCACGGAGCGAGTGTTTCTCGAAAATGCCAGCTCCCTGTTATGCTTTTAACATGTATATGTATTATTATATATATTCATAGTATAGTATATATACAAAAGTGAATTTCTGAACTTTGATATTGGTTAATCGACACCAAAAAAGTTTGATTGAATTACCATGGAAGAAAATTTTTTTACAAAAAAGTGCAACATTTCTACAACTGTATTGTTTATAACTTTTACAAAAAGGTACCTACTGTCTATTACAGAAAAATTTCTATGTTTAGGGTTTAAAGAAATGCTAAAATATTAATAAACAATTATGGTTATTTAACAACTAAAAACTTGCGATTGCAGCTTTTAAAAAAATGCGTATTTTACGAAAAAGGGCAAAACTTAAGATTGTTGTTTTTTAATAGTGGTTACTATTCTTTAATATTCTGCGTGTCTTTTAAAGGATAAAAATAGATGCTTTTAAAAAATAGCTATCATTTACCCACCTGAATTTAAAATTATCGAGATGTAATATTCTAAATGTATGTTATCCTCTTTTAGTTAATGAAAACTGCAAAAAATACAATAATGTACGAAAAAGAGTAGAAATTTGGTCATAGTAACGGAAAACCGTTATACTTTCATTTAATTTTTATTGTGATGTATTGAATTTATTTGTGGCTTACTGTGAAAATGTTTTTATTTTTGTATACTTTTTTGTAAACATTTTTCCATTTATCCAATTAGTTATAAAAATATATTGTTCAGCCCGAGAAAGTTATGTTTTAATTTTGAGATTAGAATTTAATGGATTTTAAAAAGAGGCTTAAAATCGAGATAAAAATGATTTATTCCATTTATTTTTAAATGGTAAAGTTCCAAAAAATCAATTTTTAATGAGGCGGTGTGATTTTTAATGCACATGCAAATGTAACTTTAACCACAATAAACATAAAAACTTGATTTCAATGAAATGCTTTTAACAGAATTTGAATTTGTATCTAGACATGAAAATTGGCCAGTTACTTGTCTGGATTATTTCAAGTGGCACGTGTTAATTTCACTAACGATCGCCCCAATTTTCAGACTTGAACGCTCCCTGCAGATAGTTAAATATGGGTCTCAAATCTCAGCTTCTGATTATTCAAAGGCCGCAAAACTGCAATAAATTTCGAGGCTTATTGATTCAATGGTGCGAAATATAATCCATTATTGTCGTACTTAACTTTTCATTTAAATTTCTTATTAAAAATTAAATATTTTTGTACTTTAAATAATGTTTTACAATAACAATGAATGTCCAATTTTGTTAGACCGAAAAAATGTTTGATTGAGGCACAATTTATCATGATTGTGAATAAATATTGTACAAATTCAGAACTTAAATCTGGAATTAAGTCAGTGAAGTCTTTTTAGACCAATTTTATTAAATGTAATCACCAAGAATTTCAGTAGTAAAAATTTTAAGTATTTTGTTTTTACTCTAAATAATAATCTCTTTGTATTCCAGAATTTTTTTTTTAATGTCATAATATTAGAATGTTCGGGGAAAATATCTAAAAAAAGATAACATTTTACATTGCAGCAAATTTAATTTTGTTTAATAAAAATAAATGCATCTAAGTAAATATTTATATTATAACATATTATTATAAATATTACATGTACTATTATTAGATTAAAAATTAAAGAATTTTAAATAGAAAATCTTCAAAATTCAATTTTTGCAAAAAAAAAACGTACGAAATTAAATATCTTTAAAATATAATTCTTGAATGTTAAATAATTTGCAATTCTATAGGTATATTTAAAAATCAAAAGTTTTTAATTGTAACTTCTGAAAATGACCAAACTTTCAATTGTAAATTAAAAATCATCAGAAAGTTCTTCAATTTAAAATATGTAGAATTAGAAATTTGACTTTTGATTTTCAAAACCATTAACATTTTTCTTTTTTATTTTCACATGTTTGAAATGGAAGAGTTTCCAATTGAAATTATATAACATTCTTTAACTTTAAATTATGATTCTTAAAAATTAAAGATTTATTTATGGTGCAAATTGACAATCAAAAATGATGTGAGTTTGAAAATATTTCAGTGTTACAATGTCTCGCTTCAATTTGGGAGATTAAGAATTGAATACTTGATTTTTGATGTTCAAAATCATCAAAATTTAAGAATTTTTATTTATGCATCTTTAGAATTTAAGAAAGTTAAAATTTGTAAAATTCATAACTAAAAATTATGAAAATTTTTAGTTTTACTATGAAAAATCCAGTCACTGTGATGCTTTATTATGAAATACGTTCAATCTGAAAGCTTCCAAATAAAAAACTTGACTTTTTAAATTCGAAATAGTCTAAAACTAACTAATCTTATTTATATTTTTATTTATTATTATATTTTTTTATTTATATTACGTTTTAACATTACAGTGTTTAGAATTTTGAACATTATGATAAAAAATTATGTAAGTTTTTACTTTGACGATAAAGAATTTGTAATTTGGATGTTCCTAATTCCCAATTTGTTAAAATAAAAAGATTTAGAACTTTTTTCTTCAAAATTATCAAAATTTAAGCTTTTTTTCTACTTTTTATTTTTGAAATTTACAATTATAATTTTTACAATTAAAATTTTAAAGATTTAGAGTGGAATACTTGTCTTTTGATTTTTAAAATCAACAGACTTAAAAATTAAATAATGTAAAAATTAATTCAAAAAGAAAGGTTAGTGATTTTTAAAATTTACAATGAAACATGACAACACATTAAAAATTATAGATAGCTCCACCATGTGAGAAAAAACTTTGAAAAATTTATGATTTTAAACTATAAACATTCAAAATGAAACAAGTTGGCGAATTTTCAATTATAAACATTTTGAAAATGGATCAGTGTCAAAATTCCAAGACACCCGTAAAAAAAGTTTACTTCAAAAATTGAAAAAAGGATAGTTGTAAAGCATTTTATCTCTGAAAAAATAAGCCATGAATAAGTCAAATTCGAACACGTACCCAAAAATGTTGAGAAAAAATTAATCGTAACATAAAAACGTTATTAAAATTAATTTTTGTTACAAGTTAGGAAAATTTTTATTTAAATTAACGTTTTGAATGGCTGAATAAAGGAGGAAGTAAAGGATGAATTCTTAAAGCCGTTTCGATTTCAACCCTTCAAAATGTTGACTACTCGAAGTACTATTTGGAGTGATATCCTGGATTGCATTTCGCTAGGATGTTGTCTCAGAACTTGAAACTCGGTTCAGGAAGCGAACCTTTCGTGAGCTACTTCCGGTTTCGAGTTTCCTTTTCGTTCCGGAGAGATTACAAGTCGTACAAGCCGATATCGTCTGACTCGTGTCGATCTGACACGAGCTAGGACGAGGGGTTCAAGGAATAAAAAAAAGAGAAAAAAAATGATAAAATAGAAGAAAGTGGATTCTGTCTGGTGACTGCGACCAGCCACCTCGTCGATAACTTTATTTTCCTCCCTTCTTTTTTACTTTTTTCTGATTTCACTCTATCTGTGCTCAGTATGTAGGACCCCTGCGACAGCTCGCGTGCCCACTTTCTGCTAGATTAATTTGGTAGATTTTTCTCTCATGATACCATAAAAACTTGGCAAAATACATTAGTAAAAATAAAAAAGTTGAAATTATTTGATTTTGAATTAAAAAGAAACCGAGTGGTTTAAATCAATGTAAAATATCGTTTTTTCTGTTCATATTAATTATAATAAGTTTAAAAATAATTACTTACGGGATTAGGAAGAACGTTCTTATTTTACAATTATAATTTTTTGTATTTATTACAATTCTTGGATCTATACCATGTACGATATTTAGCAATTCGAAATAATAATTCGATCTGCTTCTCGAGGCTTCAAATCTGCAATTTAAAATTGCATTATTCTTATTTTTAATTTCCCAAAGTTTTTAAGAATTTTAAATACAGGTGAGAACACCCTACAGTAGATAAGTGTTAATTGAAAGCATAAGTACGCGAAAAAAAATTATTTATAATTTTAATTTATTAGCACATATAAATTCCTGACTTTTAAATTTATGATTGTGAAATAAATAAATGATTATCTACTGAAGGATCACTATCTATTGTAGGGTGGTCTAAAGCAAAAAAGGGGTATTTTTCAGAGTAGAAAAAAATGTATTAGTTAAAATGGAAATTTTGTTTTGATGTAAAAAGTTCAATAAATTCAAATAAAATCAGCAATTATTTTCAGATTAAAATTTAATGGGTTTTTAAAGCCGGCTTTGAATAGCAATCAAAAAGAAAATTTGCAATATCTTGCAACAATAAAAACTTTTGAATCCTTTGATATGGAGATGCTGAATAAAAAAAAGTTTGAACAGAACAAATTATCCTGTTCCGAGAAAACCGAAATTAGAGTTCGGGATTTCACAGCATAAAATAATTTTTTCGTAATTAATTTTAAAAAATATCAATGTTAACAAGTTAGGAAAAATTATTTTTATTTTGACTACAATTTTATCACAAATTTTTGAAAAATTATTGTCAAAAAAAAATAAAATTTGGAAATAATCCTTTGCCACAATATGTATATTTGATTCTTAAATAATTCTTTAATTCGATAAACCTCTTTTTGTGAAAAATGTTGAGGTTATATCTATATGCACTCCTATACACAGATGGCAGGATATATGACAAAATAAGAAATTTCAGAAAATTACCGATATTTCCAAATATTTCAAAGGATTTTTAAGGAATTTCAAGCCCATTCATAAGATTCCCAAGGATTTTATTAATTTTAAAGAATTTTATAGGCTTTTGTTAAGGCATTTTAATGAATTTCCGAGGATCTATAAGGATTTAATATGACTTAAAATATGCCTAGAGATTTTGTGGAATATCATCAGATTTTATGTAATTACATGGGGTTAAAAATATTTTAACAGATTTTAAAGAATTTATTCACAAAAATTAATGAACTCGTAAGATTTCAAATATTTAAAGAGATTTTAAAATATTTTAAGGTACATCTAAATATCCTTACTTTTATGTAAAGATTTTATGATGTTTAAAATTATTACAATGATTTTTTATTGGATTTCAATAATTTTAAGGACGGCTAACGTACATTATCGTGGACATTAAGGAAGCAATTATAACTCTAGAATAATAATTAGGACTGAGCAAGACATTTTTTTTTGTAATTCGGCAATTTATTCTGAAAAATTTGCCACATTAAATAGTTTAAAACTTTATTTTAAAAGATAGAAGCAATTAAGAAATTTGTCACTTCAAACACAAGTGTATAATGTTCTAAGGACATGATGTGGTCATCTTTTTGATTTTCACCCATATTCGATATCAACTTCATAAAAAAAGAATTTTAGTATTTACGGGTATTGTTTTCAACTATAAAAACTTTATACTACTGTTCAAAAGATCTTTTTCTTAATAGAAAAAGTTTTTTCTATTTACCTTCTATAAGTAAAACCATAATTTTGAAACAAATAAGAAAATAAAGTAAATGGAGATAAAATCCACTTCATCCATTTCTCGAATAGTGTAAAATCCTTCAAGATTCGATTTGATCATGACAATCAGAAGGAACTTTTGAATGAAACATAAAACAAATTAAACAAGATCTCGAAGGTTTCTATCGGGAATTCGAATGCTTTGTGAAAATTCTGTCAAGTGACTTGATTCTATTTCTCGAGAGCCTTTCTCGAATTTAATTAAAATGCTCTTAAGGAAAATTAAGTTCGTCTTATGATTTGTAGCAAGTGACTTTTGCAATTAATGAAATGAAAGCAATTAAAAAGATATTTGCTTTTTAAAATATGATGAAAAAAGGTGAAAGTACTGTTTTTTTTCATCATTTTTTGGTAAAAGCTTTTAGTATCTTTACATTGAATTTCAAAGTCTAAAATTTCCCCAATCGAAGATATGAATACAATTTTAATGTAGTGAAGATTTGAGATGGTATTAGAATTGTTGAATTGTTGAATTTTCAACCAAATAATAACACTTTTATCTAAAAATATAATCACCAGGGGGGGGGAGGGGACTGAAGAAACCGACCATTTTTTCATCTCCTCTGCCGATTAATACAAGGTGGAACATTTTAATCTATCGCGGGAAATATCTCAGAAAACAAATCAGATGCGGAAATAATATAGTATAACAAGCTATAATATAATAGTTGTAGAAGGAAAAGGGGGACATGGATTGGTACAAAAGACCTTGGAAGAAAATTTGAAGGTTATTTAAAGGTCAAAGTGATTTTTTCTAATCGAAACCTCTAATTTTGATCCCGGATTTGTAAAAAGCGGAAAATTTTACGCATACGATGTTTTATTGGTCAAGGTTGATTCAAGGTAAGATGAAGGTCAAATAGGCAAAAATGACATAGCGAGCTATATCTCAGAATATACGTCAGGTACCGAAAGCTGTTTCAGGCAATAGTTGTAGGAAACAATAGGTTGCATGTATTGGTACCAAATTCTTTTATTCTGAAGGCGATTTTCAAGGTCGTTTGAAGGTAAAAGTGAATTTTAGGGCGCGTCGTGGATACTTGAAAATCAAATAAGCCAAAATGACTGAAATTGTATGGATTCAAAATGCAAAGCTTCTACTGTGTATTATTGAGGTCCAATAAACTTTCAAAGATTGGTTAACAGCGTCATCGAAAAAATATGGACCA
>JAAAKG020208625.1:12722-22797 GCA_010014905.2 Druon quercuslanigerum | reverse complement strand
TTTCCGAACAGTTTAAAATAATTATTACCAAATTTTAAAAATAAAAAAAAAATAAAATACAGCATTCTATTAAATTTTTGAAAAGAAATATTTAGAATAAAAAATCGCAAAAATTATAAACTAACCGAAATATTAAAATCCCAAAAAATAAAATTCACAAACAATTTATAATAATTATTATCACATTTGAACATTAAAAAAAACATTCCGGACACTGTACAATTTCAGAAAAAACTATTTAATATAAAATTCCCGAAATTATAAAGTTACCGAAATATAAAAATCTCTAATTGAAAAATTCCTGAATGAAAAAATTCACGAACAATTTATAATAATTATTAGCGAGTTTTAAAGTTACCAAATAATAAAATTACCTAAACAAAAAATTTGAAAATTTTCGAAATAATATTCCCGAACATTCCTGAATAGTTTATAATAATTATTAACACGTTTAAACATTAAAAAATAAATGAACTTCCAGACGATGTAAGATTTCTGAAAAAAAATGGAATAGAAAATCCCGGAATTTATAATACTACTAAAATCTAAAAATCCCTGAGTAAAAGATTCCAGAAAATAAAATATTTCAAACAAATAAAATTCCGGACACTGTAAAACTTTCGAAAAAATAAGTTTAATTAAAAATTTCGAAAATGATAAAATTAGCGAAATAAAAAATCCTGAAATGGAAAATTCATGAACAGTTTATAATAATTATCATGGAATTTTAAAATTGCATTATAACATTCGACGAAAATAAAATTCCGGACACCTTTAAATTTCTGAAAACATATTTAAAATAGAAAATTCTTGGAATTATAAAATGAACGAAATATAAAAATCGTGAATCGGAAAATTCCCGAACAGTTTACAATAATTAATACCGAATTTTAAAATTCCCAAAAAATAAAATTATCCAAAACTGTACAATTCCCGAAAAAGAAATGATTAAAATATAAAATTCTTGAACTGTTTATAATCATTATGAACGCATTTGAGCATTCCAAACAAATAAAATTCCGGACACTGTAAAATTTGAGACGACTGAATAATCCGGAATTGGAACATTCCTGACACTGTAAAATTTCCGCAGAAGAAATCATTCGAAATAGAAAATTTCCGATTATTATAAAATTACTAGTAGTATAGCTAGGCCGGTTCTGTAACCACCACGTAGTATCAGCTGCCACCAATAGATGACGCCACTAGTCAGTTCTTAGCCGGCGGTAACTGATCGGTCAGTAAGGTAGGTCGTTGAAATTAATCCATGGCCAAGTCGGCAAGGTGGGCCCCTGTTTCACCATGTTTGTAGTTCAAGTTGTGACCGGCTTGGTCATGGATTTATATCAATGATCTACCTTACCGACTGATCAGTTACCGATGGCCTGGGAAGTAACTGCTGGCGCCATCTGTCGGCGGCAGCTGAAACTACACGGCGGTTCCAGAATCGGCCTAGCTATACTACTATTACCCAATCTAAACAATTTAAAAAATCGTTTTTTAATCCATATTATTTATTTATTAAAAATACAATAATGAAATATTGTGATCAAAGAATCTTTTTAATAGTCATCGTATTTTTTTTAATTTATTGTTTAAATTTAAAATAACACTAATTTTAAGAAAAAAAATCTTCAATGATGTTCTTCAATGCAAATAGTAGTTAAAAAGATATTATGTATTTATAAAAATTATTCATCTTGTAATAAAAGTCTTGTTCTTGTATTATTCTTTTGCATCAAGAATTTTTCTTCAATTATTGTTATTTCAAGTTCCAAAAAAAATTTAAAAGGACAGTGAACGTCCAATATAATGTTGTTTTTTTTATTGATATTTTATAATTAGCAATTCTATATCAAAAATTTTATTATTGTGGAATTTTTAAATTCGCTAAAATTATTAGCAGGAAAAAGAATCTTTTTTCAGCTGTCTCACGAATGAATCGTAATTGAAATCCGTTTCATTATTATATATTTGTAAAGGTGATACCAGTGTCTCATTAAAAAAAAAAAACTTAAATTTCCCGCACTTTAAGCACTGACAGCGCTCTCTCACGAGAAAAAATGGAAGTGGCCCAAAATGGCTGAAATCCTCTGAACATGTGCGTTGAACGTGAATGAACGTGAACGCTGAACCCTGAAACTGAAACGCCTGAAACTTTGCTTAACACCTGTGAATGCTGCAAATCACTGAAAATCGCGAGATTATAAATCAGTGGAACTGAGCTTCGTAAATCCTTAATTATATAAAGCATTAAAATTTCTTCCCCGGATTCCGGAGCACCCATTTTGCACATGGATTTTACCGGAGAAATAGAACAGTTGGACAGCGGAATGGGAAGCAGTGACATGAGATCTCCCGAAGTCAAAGCCATTCTTCCTGACGATGAAGACGAATACGAAGAGGTAATTTACGATACTTATATCGCTGCAAGTGTTATTTATAACCTCCCTCTAATTCGCACACATTCATCGATCAGTTTGTCCGTACCACCATTAAGAATTTACAATCAAGAAGTTCATTCGATACCTTTTGCTTTCGCCTCAAATTTAATAGGAAAGGACTCAATTCTGTTTGATTTATGGAAAAAATAAAGACCACGAACTCTATTTTGATTATCACTTGAAGTCCCGTTTTTAGGTTAGGTTTGATCATGACCGATAAGGAAATCTTCGCGACTATTTTTGCTATTCTAATAAGAAACTAAAGTTTCTAAAATATTGAGTTAAGGTCCCTGAAGCACTCTCTTTTCAAGACTTGGACCCTATTATGCAGTCCGAAATGGAATTTAAAAAAAAAATTTAAGAAAAAAGTTTCCAAGTATCAGGCATTTTTAAAAACTAGCAAAAATCAGGGTATTTCTGTGAGAAGTAACTGTAAAAAATAATCTCTTTTTACTTACTTTTCAAAATAACAAAAGTTAGATTAGGCACTTTTCTTTCAATAAATTAACTCAAAGAGTTAATCACTATTTAATTCAGGTGTATACCGGTTTCAGAATCGTCTTGAATTCTTTTAAACTATTTTTGGGAATTTTTAAATATTCCGATAAGTTTGTAATTGATTTCAATAATTTACAGAGTTTTCAAATAATGTTCAAGATTTTTGGGTACATTTAAAACTTCTAAGTCATTTCTAGAAGCTTTTGTTTTCAAATATTTCAGTTTAAAATACATATGTTAGGATAAAGAATTTTCTAGAATTTCAGAAGATATGGAATGACTTTACGATGTTTTAAAAGATTTTTTTACAGGGTTTTACAAGATTCCCAAGGATTTTAATGATTTTAAGGGATTTTAGAGCTTTTAATTTATTTTAATACATTTTTTTATTATCCTTAATTCTTTGGAGTTCTTTTTTTATTTTTCCAAATTTACTCAACTTTACTTCATTCAATGGATTTTTTAGGATTAAATTTTTTTTTTAATTGGTTATGAGGATAAATTGCAGGGTGGACGTTGGACCAGGAAATGATAGTGAATTAATTTTTTTCAACGGGAATCCTACAAATTTCTAGGAAAAAAGATGTGTCAAACTGTGATTTTAACATTTTTTTCTCAATAATTTGTTAATTTGATATCTTTTTCGGTTATGGTATGACTTAATTTGGAATGCGTTTTTCGAAAATCTTCCACTTTAAAAATTTTCCGTTTGAAATTTTAATTTTTAAGCGTACATTCTAATTTCAAGATTTTTTAAATTCAGTTTTAAAATTAAAAGTTAAAAGCGTTTGAAATCGAAGATTTTGAATAAAAAACATTTTTAGTTGATCACCTGTAAATATAAATTAATTAGGATTTTTTAAATTGAACTGTACTTTAAGATTTAAAAAGTGAATAATAATATATTCGCAATTAAAGACGTTTATTCAATTTCAAATATTATTTCAGTCTAAAATATTACATTTTCAAACCATTCAATTTGAAATTTTTGAATGAAGAAAATGAACAATTATTTAATATTTAGAAATATCTGACCTTACATTTAAAATCAGCAATAGTAAATTAAATATTCAAAAATAAACAAAAAAAAACTAAGCTATAATTCGAGTAAGTTGAAGAAATATTTAGAAAATTTTAAAGAAATTCAAAATTAAGTAAAAATTTGTTATGATTTTAAATAATTTAAACGAAGTGTCTACGTTTGCTGACATCCGGATATTCATACCAAAATTTCGGTGTAAATAGCCCATGGCCTAATTTAAAAAAATATATAAATTTTTGCGGATTTCTAAGAAAAAATTTAAAAGCTTTTTAAGATTTTTTAAAGTCTTAAAAAGAATAATTTTGGAAAGTTACTTTTAACTGCATATTTAAAAAGATTTAGAAGGATTTAAAAAATTATCAAAAATAAATGTGGAAGATTTTAGGGATTTTTTTTTTAATTCGGTAGAAATTTTTAAAAAATTAGACAAAATTCGAATAATTTTAAAGGATGTTTAGAACTTCTGAAAAAATGTTGTAAAATAATTTAATATTTTAAAAAATGTAAATAAATGTGTATATGTTTCAAGATTTTGAAATAAAATTTGGAAGCATTTTAAGGATTTTTAAACTATTTAAAATTTAAAAAATTTTACCTAATTTAAAAAGTTATTAGTTTATAAAAAAATTTAATCATTTAATTGTTTAATGTTTCTAACTTTAAGATGATTTAAATGATTTAATTTTAAAAACATTTTATTTAATTGATTCTTCAATTTAAAGCATTGAAAATGCTTTTGTGGACTTATATTTTTAGAACTGAATTTTTGAATTCAGCAATTTATACAAGTTAAAAAAATGTTTTTTTTTTTTCAATTTAACTGCATTTAATAAAAAATTATTAAATTTAAAATTATTAGTAGTTTTCATTTTATACGTGTAAATGATTCTGCATTTGAATAAAAAATTATTAAATTAAAAACTTTTGAATTTCAATTTTAAAAGTGTTAAATTCAAGACTTCGACTTTAAATGCTTTTATTTGCAATGCAGTTTTTATTACTTCTAATAGAAAAATCTTAGGCATTAGAGTTCAAGTTTTTTAATTTCATCGACTGTGAAAGAAAAAAAATGTTAATGAAATTATGGAATTTTCATACCAAAAAATATGAAGCCTGCGATAAATAAACAGGAATTTCGATCATCTATAGACTAATAAGTAACATTTTAAATAAAGATTGAAATTCATTTTTAATACTTTTAAAATATCAGTATATTAATGTTTAGTTTATATTTTTTCACTTTTAGAAATTGTTAACTAAACAGTTAAATTTTTTAATTAAAAAAATATACCTTTTAACAAAAAAAAAGAGTTGTTAAATTTTCATGTAAGACAATTTTTTCAATTTAAAAACCGAATTTTCCACAAAACTGTCGAATCTTCAAAACAAAAAAAGTTAATTTTCAATCAAAAAGATGAATTTGCAACTTGAAAATTTGAATTTTTAACGAAACATGTTATATTCAATATTTCAGCAAAATAAAATTTAAATTAAAAAAAAAGAAAGTTTAATTTACCCAACAAAAATGAATTTAAACAAATAATTGAATCCTCATCTAAATCGGATTTTCTTAACCAAAAAATTTCACTTTTAACAATTAAAAATATTGATTTTATACCAAAGAAATGTGTTAGTCAAGAAAGGAAAAAAATTGAATTTACAACAAAATAATTCATTTTTTAACCAAAAAATGAAATTTTCAAAAAAAAAAGGTGAATTTTTAAACAAAAATTTTAAAGTGAACCTCTTAACCCAAAAGAATTAACTTTCAACCTAAAACAATGAGATTTTCTAATTAGTTTATATTTATTCACTTCGCATTTATCCGAGGAAAAACAAACAAAAAAAAGAATTTTCATAATTTACAGACTAGCGAATAACATTTAAAATAAAGATTTAAGTTAATTTCAGTATATTGTTGTAAAATTTATTTTTGTTAATTAAATCCAGCTGTTATTTAATTAAATTAAATTCTTGTTTTGTTTGAATAGCAACTATTACATTTTTCGTTGAAAATTCATCTTTTAAGATTAAAAATTAAACACCTTGGTAGAAAGTACAAATATTTTCTTAAAATGTAATTTTTTTAGTCAAAGATTCATATTTTTCGTTAAATTTTTGTTTGTTTAAAATTCACTTTTTTTATTGAAAATTCATATTCTTGAGTTAAAATTTCAACAGTTTTGTAGACAACTCTTACCCTTGGTTCAAAATTTAAATAATTTATTAGAAAATTTAACTGTTTGATTGACAATACATGTATTTTGTTAAGAATTTGCCTTTTCAGGTAGAAAGTGTTTTTTTGAGTTAAATGTGCAACTATTTGGTTAAAAATTAATCTGTTTTAGTTGAGGAGTCTAGGATTTTGTTGTAAATTTATCTTTTTAGTTTAAAAATTCTAATTATCTGGTTAAAAATAATCTGTTTAGGTTTAAAATTAACTTTTTTGTTGCAAATTCGTATAGAAACTTGAAATGTTTGGTTGAAAATTGATGCATTTTCAACTCAAAAATATAAGATTTTAATCAAAAATGGAACAGGTGCATTTTTCGATTAAAAAATTAATTTTCTGATTGATTTTCCGCTCAACAAGAGGAATTTTCAATAAAATAAATGAACTTTCAAAAAGAAACAAAAGAGTTGAATTTTCCACTGGACACTATGTATTTTAAAAAATTGCTAGTTAAAAACACCAGAAAAAACAAAATATTAATTTTAAACCAAAAAAGACGAATCCAAAAAAAAAGAGATGATATTTACACCAAAAAGTTTAATTTTCCAACCGAAATTCTGGATTTTCAACAAAAAAAGTTAATTTTCTACCAAGTAGTTCTTTTTTAATTAAACAGTTTAGTTTTAAACAAAATAATTGAATTTTCAAAAAAGTATTTAACTTTTACACTGAAAATAAATAAATTTTAAATAAATTAATTACATTTTTAGTTTAAAAAATTAATTTTTAATAAAAAAAGGGAGTTTCCTAACATTTAAAATGAACAAGAAACGAAATTTTAAAAACAAAACGATAAATTAAAAAAAGAGAGGATTAATTTTCTACACAAAAATATGATTTTTCAATAAAACAGATGAAATTTCCACAAAAGTTTAGTTTTTAAACCGACAGTATAAATTAAAAAAAAGTTAATTTTCAATCAAGTACTTAATTTTACAAATGAAAAGTTTAACTTCTAACTAAAAAATAATTAAATTTTAAACCAAAAAGAATTTGTTACATTTTTAGTTTAAAACATTTTTTTTTAACAAAAAAAGAGAATTTTCTAACACTTAAAATGAACGAAAAAACGAAATCTTAAAAAATCAGTTGAATTACAAGCCTAAAGGATGAATTAAAAAAAGAGAGGATTAATTTTCTGCCCAAAGGGTGATTTTTTAATAAAGCAGATGAAATTTTCACAAAAGTTTAGTTTTTAAACCGACAGTATAAATTTAAAAAAAAGTTAATTTTCAATCAAGTAGTTAAATTTTCAAATAAATAGTTTAACTTCTCAATAAATAGTTTAATTTTAAACTAAAAAATAAATAAATTTTAAACCAAAAAGAATTAGTTACATTTTTTGCTTAAAATAAACGAAAAAACGAAATTTAAAAAAATCAGTTCAATTACACGTGAAAAGGATGAATTAAAAAGAGAGAGGTTTAATTTTCTACCCAAAAAAAATGATTTTTCAATAAAGCGGATGAAAATTTAAAAAAGGTCGAGTTTTTAAAACGACAGAATAAATTTTAAAAAAAGTTAATTTTTCAAATAAATAGTTTAATTTCTAACCAAATAGTTGAAGTTTTAAACAAAAAATTAAATTTTACACTAAAAAATAAATAAACTTTAAATCAAAAAGAATTATTTACATTTTCAGTTTAAAAAAATTAATTTTTAACAAAAAAAGCGAATTTTTTAATACTTAAAATGAACAAAAAAATGAAATAGTTATTCAATAAACTAATATAAACTAAGAATATTAGTAATTGTCTAAATAAATAGTTTAATTTCTAACAAAATATTTGAATTTTCTACCAAAATAATTGACTTTTCAACAAAACAGTTTGCATTTTTCACCAAAAAAGGGTGGTCTAATACGAAGATATGATTTCGTCTAATTTTTGTTTTTTTTTGCAGGACGAGAGTTTGGTTGAGCGCTTGGTAGGATTGACTGAAATGTTCCCCAAAGAAGTGCGAAATTTGAGTTACAATGTAGGCACGTGTGTTTGCTCTTGTGTAAAAGGTAAATTTCTTTTATAGTAATTAATATTATAATTTTCATGCCTTAACTCTGAAAGATTCAGGGAATTTTCGATAAATCAGAGCTGAAGGTTATAAAATTCTGTACACCTCTTCTCACTACTTAAACATTCATTTATTTGTTTAAAAACTTATCTTTTTTAAGTTGAAAATTTCTGTATGATTTTCAATATTTGTGTGTTTTTTAAATTTAATCTTGTTAGTTAAAGATTCATCTCTTTTTAGGTAAAAATTGAACTATTGCCTTGAATATTCGTATTTCTTTATTGCACTCAACTGCTTTTAATTTACATTAAAATCTTTTTAGGTGAAAATATCATCAATTACACTTTTCGTTTGTAATGCATTTTCCCCAAAAAATTAGTAATTTGGTAGAAACTTGAAATCTTTAGTTAAAAATTGATATATTTTCAACTTAAAAATATAAGATTTCAATCAAAAAAGGAATTTGATTACAAAAAAGCTTAATTTTCAACAAAAAAGATGCATTTTCAACAAAGACAATTTTGACTTTTATACCAAAGAATTTTCAAGTAAAAAAAATAATTTTTAACAAAGTAGTTTAGCTGTCAACCGAGTAATTTAATTTTAAGACAAAAAGGTGTATTTTTAACTGAGAAAATTGACTTTCTACAAAAGTAGACGAATTTTTAACCAAATAATTGAATTTTTTTAAATGAAAAGATAAATTTTCAACTTGAAAATATGAATCTTCAACTAAAAATTTAATTTCCAGATTAAAAATAAAAATTATCTGGTTAAAAATAATCTGTTTAGGTTTAAAATGAACTTTTTTGTAGAAAATATAATTTTTTTCTAAAAAAAGTCGTATTTTTGGTCCCAAAAAATTTAATAATTTGGTAGAAACTTGAAATCTTTAGTTAAAAATTGATATATTTTAAACTCAAAAATATAAGATTTCAATTAAAATCTTTTCTACCAAAGAATTTTCAACTAAAAATATAATTTTTCAACCAAAAATGGAATTATTCCATTTTTAGTAAAAAAAATTATTTTCGAACAAAAAAAAAGAATTTTTATCAAAGTAGCTTACCTTTCAACCGAGTAATATTATTTTAAGCCAAAAAGGTGTATTTTTAACTATAAAAATTAACTTTCTACAAAAGAAGACGAATTTTCAACCAAGTAATTGAATTTTTAACTAAAAGGATAAATTTTCAACTCGAAAATATGAATGTTCAACTAAAAAGTTTATTTTCAGTTTAAAAATGATAATTATCTAGTTAAACATCTTTGTAGGTTTAAAATTAACTTTTTTCTAGAAAAGTCGTATTTTTGGTCCCAAAAAGTTTAATAATTTGGTTGAAAATTTATATATTTTAAACTCAAAAATATAATATTTCAATCCAAAAAGGAATTTGATTACAAAATAGCTTAATTTTCAACCAAAAATATGAATTTTGAACAAAGACAATTTTATCTTTTCTACCAAAGAATTTTCAACTTAAAAATATAAGATTTCAACCAAAAATGTAATTATTCCATTTTTAGTAAAAAAAATTATTTTCGAACAAAAAAAAAGAATTTTTAACAAAGTAGTTTACCTTTCAACAGAGTAGTTTAATTTTTAAGCCAAAAAGGTGTATTTTTAACTAAGAAAATTAACTTTCCACAAAAAAGACGAATTTTCAACCAAATAATTGAATTTTTAACTAAAAATATAATTTTCAGTATAAAAAAGTAAGTTATCTGGTTAAAAATAATTTGTTTATGCTTAAAATGAACTTTTTTGTTGAAAATATAATTTTTTTCTAGAAAAGTCGTATTTTTGGTCCCAAAAAATTTAATAATTTGGTAGAAACTTGAAATCTT
>JAAAKG020208604.1:0-22797 GCA_010014905.2 Druon quercuslanigerum | reverse complement strand
GTCATAGGATCATTGATCCATATACAAAAGTTACACGCTGATTGTTAAAATCTAAGATATAGATATTACGGTTATTAGTTTCTTGGATTTTTTTGTAATTATATTTGCTCTAACAGATATCTCATAAAGTTATCTACATTTATGGCCTTTTCAAAGCCTTTTTTGTTTAAGATATCTAGCTAGGCTTCTCGCACCGCTTCTCCCTTGTCACTTTTAATAATAAATAAATTTCTTTCTTCCTAACATACTTGACACTCTACTATACATGATATGAGCTATTTACAATGATTAGGTTACACATGCGAAAATTATCTCCAACTTCAGGTAATCTGAAAATTTGGTTATTATACAGAATTCTATGTTTAATATTATTTAATAATCTTATTTGCGCTATGATTCTGATAAATTTAAGAGGTATTTTTGTTCTCAGAAAATTTTTAGGACTGTTTTCGAGGGAAGGTGATGAGTATATTTGTAATGCAGAGGTAGTACTGGCTCTCTGTAAATCCTTATTGTGAAATTTCATTGTGTATTTGTTGATTAGGTCAAGTTTCTTATTATTCACAGTGGCCAAGGTGAGAGAGTCCCATACTACTCCTGCGTTTATTGCTTCAAAAACTATTCTTATCTGTAGTGTCCAATTGTATTTCTTTACTCGCTAAATCTGAATAAGGTAAAATTTAACTAATTTGATCAGTACACTCAATTTTGACCGAAAAATCAGTGGCTTTCAAGGTTTTGACTAATGAATTAGTCAACGGGCCACTGTTAGTAACTTAAGCAATTAAATTAGCTAAAAAATGACTAATTTTTATTAGTCATTTCCGTTAACTACCAATTCATTAGTGAACTTCTAAACATAACCACAAGGATCACAAAGGAGAAATGGTGAGTTCATAAAAAACATATATGAGAATCTCGCTTCAGTTCTTTACATTGCAACAGGGATTACAGTGGTTCACTAGCTCAATTTGAGGGAATGTGGGGATTTTTTCTTTGAGAAAAGGGTCTCTAGTTTGTACTTTTGTTATTTAATTGATAGTTCTTTTCTTGGCTGCGATAAGGGCTACGTAATTAAAATAAAACTTATTGTGCAATTTAAAAAACGATTTAAAGCAATGTCTTAGAAATAATCATTGTTCACTTGATATTCTTAATGTTATTACTTTCAAACTTTAATAGGTTTAAAACTTTTCTGTTTTTCATACACTGGAAACAAAGGTAAATGCAAAGATTATGATGCAATTTAGCTAAATTTACTGAAAATCTAGTAAAATCAACTTAAATTTCAGTTAAATTTACTAGCTTTCTCATGAATTTAAGTAAATTTGATTTAAATTTGTTAAATTTGTTTAAAGCGTCTCATTTTTGACTAAGCAATTAGGAAATTTTGACTAAACATTTATTAGATTTTGACTAAACAATTAGTAGTTTCGCCACTGTCCACCATGAAGACCGGTGGCGCGCCTCGTTTATAGTTTGACTCATTGAATTGGTTAAACGAAAGTAACCAATTCAATTAGTTATTTTGGACCAATTATCAGTTACTGAGTTCTTACTTCTACAATTTGTCAAAGGAACCCGCACATATCCATGGAAAATATGGGCCCGGTAAAATAGGCGGAAACTGTAGTAAAATGTAGTTTATAGTATCCTGATCAAATAAAGTCCTTCGACACTGGGTGCAAAAAACGCCAGGTTTCAAGATTGGAGGGACAAAATGTCACTTTTCATGGACGCGAGAGGAGTTCCACGGACCCTCGCAGACCTTTTGGCACGGCGCTCAGGGATCATGCCGCACTCTATATTCTATTGATATTTTGTATTTTAGGGTCCCCTAATCCATAATATCTAGAACTGAAGGTTGAGAGATGGATAGTTTTTTGTCAGTGTTGCATCTTAGGTCGCCTTTCATGTGCTTATTCAGTCTAATTAAACAGGTCCTATTAACCACTTGGCCAAGTCTAAAGTATGAGAAGTATGTCTGGGGATGGTCTAACTATTGTAAGAAAAATTAATTCGTAGTTTTTGATTAGGCTAAGACAATCTGAATTTGATTAAACATCACCAATTATGTACGTACTTATTCAAACTAAATAATAAGGTCCTATTAACCGTATCTGCGGGTAGTTTTCCTTGCGCAAAAACATTAATTAGTGGTTTTCGGATCATGGTAATAGAAACTGAATTTAAAGTTACATTGCCAAGGGCATACTTCCTCATTCAAACTAATTAATCATGTCTTACCAAGTACGTCGTCATGACTTAAGTATGAGAAAGGTGTCCGGGGGTAGTTTAACTACTGTAAAATGTTAATTGGTAGTTTCCGGATCAGACTTACACAATTGCAGGTGACGGACAACTGTGCACGGAACAACTGTGCACGAGCCCATCTGTAAACAAAGGTGTCTATAGGCAGCACAGTTCGATCATTTGCATATGCAGCAAGCATATTATGGTATTTAGGATACGCGCGCCATTAGCCAACAGTAAAGTATTCAAGCAGATTTTTATTAATAATATAGGAGATGTGGGTCAAAGTGAACAGTAGAATGATATACCAAAACTCATCTTGTTTGAGCAAACTATTTATCATTGTTGTCTTTACTGACCAATGCGTCATCCAATACCAAACAATACACTAATGTTGCTATAACTGGTTTACACATTTCCCGAGTTTTCCTTCATTGACCGGATTGCATCATAATCTTGCCTTAACTGGCTGGAAAATACCAGAATATTGCTATTATTAACCTGATTAATCTTCAATCTTCCCTCAACTGTCTGAATAATATTCCAGTATTGCTTTAATTGGCAGGATCGTGCACTGATATCGTGTTGTTATTGTCTTGATTACCCGGAATTCTTTCCTTAATTGGATGAACAGAGAGTTGGGCATGATCCCTGAGCGTGGTGCCAAACAGTCCTAGATGAACCGTGGAACACCTCTAGTGTACATAAACGTTAACTTTGGTACTACATCCACGAAAAAGTATCCTTTTCTCGACATTAAGACATGTATATTATTATTGGGGGATCCTAAAGTACAAAATATCAAAGGGGCAGAGAGTTCGGCATGATCCCTGAGCGTGGTGCCAAACCATCGACATATAGAAATGGACCGTTAACACTGTAGGGAGAACCGAAATGGGATCTTGAGAGAGAAAACACATGAGATGTAGATCTGTCTCTTTCTAGATAAAGCTGATTAGTCAAGAGCATTTTCGTTAAGTGAAGTTTGATGAAGCACAGGACAGTGCTTTGTATCGCGAATGCCCCAGTAATGTGACGCTTATAGTTTATTGTATCTTTCAGAATTTTATTTGAGACTACAAATAATTTTAATAATTAAAAAATTGTTTGATACTTTTATTTAAATTTTTGACACATTTCAGAATAATTTTGATCTCACAAAAGGATTATTATTGTAGCATTTTCAGTCCAATTTCGAAAAGAATTTGAGGTTAGCAAGTTCTTTTTGTAAACTAACTGAAACAGGAAAATTTCCATGAATGTTCTTAAAAATTCAACTTATTATTAATACACATGTATAATGTATTGTTTATAATTATTTAAAAAAAAGAAACTGTACAGAATATCAAGGCAATATCCGGGGTCCCCGATTCATTTGATACAGCCCTGGAATAGAAAGAGACAGATCTTCATCTCATATGCGTTTCTCTCTCTAGAGCCCATTTTCGTTCTCCCCACACCGTTATCGGTCCATTTCTATATGTCGATGTGCCAAACAGTCCTCTGTGGTCGCTGTAACCCTTCTCATCTGCATGAAAAGCGACATACGATGAAACAACGACGGAAAAGTATCCTTTTGTAAGTAACCTTTAGACATGATATCTGAGCGTGGTGCCAAACTGTCCTTGAGGGACCGAGGAACTCCTCGAGTATGCATGAAACGTTAACTTTGGTACAATACCCACGAAAAAGTATCCTTTTCTCGACATTCAGGCATGAATATTATTCTTTGGGGGGTCCCAATCTACAAAATATAAAAGGAACAGAGAGTTCTGCATGATCCCTTAGCGTAGTGCCAAACAGTCTTAGAGGGTCCGTGGAACTCCTCTCGCGTCCATGAAAAGTGATATTTGGTTCCTCCTATCTTGAAACCTGGCATTTTTTGGACCCAGTGTCTAAGGACTTTATTTGATCAGGATATTATAAGCTTCATTTCACTATAGTTTCAGTCAATTTAACCGGAACCATATTTTCGGGTATCGATCATCATTCATATCACGAATCACGGGCTATTAAAAATTAGAGAGATCATAAATCCAATTTCAAGATTAGCGTTATTTGTCAACAATTTCCAGGCATCCGTAAACAATGCAGATTCCGAGAATGGTGTTCCGAGGTATACATAAGTATGAAATATTTCAATTTTTTTCTCGTGGAAATAAAAAGGTACATATTTTTACGTGTGCACATGAACCCCTTTTTGAAATATTACAATCTTCGTTTTATTATGGTTAATAACAAGTTCACTCTCTTGGCAATATTCACGAATTACTTTTAGCATTCTGCTCATGTTGACTAGAGAATCCGATAAGATCACTTAATCATATGCTTTAGTCTCAGTTTTACAATTAATTTTCTCAATTAATCCGAAGATTGTGAATTGTTAACTGCAATTGACTAAGATTAAGCCTTTAGTATATTTGCCTTTATAATAAGCATGCGGTTTATATTACATAGATAAATTTTCACCACCGTTTGGTAAAAAAATTAAAGTAAATACTGTGAAGTTGGCCACTCTTGCAACCTGGCGACGTTTCTAAATGGCACTGATTTTGCGGTACTGTAAAACTTATAGGATCTTTCTTTGATAAGTTGGCCATCTGCCTCTCTTGTATTTGGGCCGCACTTTAAAAAATTTTCACATATTCCAACATGCCTAAGTTGGCTTGGGAAATTCATGCACAGCGTAAAATTGCAATTTTCAGGCAGATATCTTTTGAATATTAGAGATCAAACAACTTCAACCCCTTCAGTAATCTATCTTATCTTATTCTACGATTAGTGCCAGTAAGTAATTCCTGTTAGGACAATAAAAAATTCTTTAAACGAAACCTTTACGACTGCATAATGGTTAGAAAAGAGAAGATTATTGAGTTAACTATTCAAATAAAAAATAGAAGTTTTAGACTTACTGTATAAATGTGATAGTCAATGGTAAGTAACTGTAGCTTTTTCTGTATCGAAGTCAACCATTGGGTACATCAGTTTAAACAGGTTCGTGATTCTAAAAACCAGGAATAAACACTGCATCAGTGATAGAAAACAAAAATTACTTATAATTGAAAATTAAGAATTTAATAACATGTTTTTCTTGGCTGAGGCACTCTTTATGTCACATTCCTCGGCGAATGGACAGTTTGTTTGAAAGGCAAAGTAAAAAGTAGTGACTTTTTTATCAACTCTAAAGAATGAAGTAGTTGCAGATGTTACTTTGAATTTACCATCCAATTTGTTTCATTTGATATACATATTGGCCCGTTTAATGGCTGCTAATTATTCTTTATGATACATACTTTAGAATTATTGATATGTTTATTATCTGAGATATACCCTGACTTCTAAAAAAAGGATTTAAGCATTTAAAATTTTCAGTTTTTTCCATTTTGCTATTTCTTTTATTTACCGGTACGGCATCATCAGAATGACGCAGCTGGGATACAAAAATGTTATCTAACTTAGATCTGAATTCAGAATGTGCACATGCGCAAATAAAATAAATTCCGTTTAAATTGTAAACACCAGCATGGATATTACATCACTTTATACTTCCAAAAAATTAGTTCGTATTATATTATTTATTCTATTGTTTTGTTGGGTCAAGTACATATAATAGCAAATAGAAAACAATTCGAGAAGTTTATAGTTTATTGTTCTTTTCATCCTCGTGTTTTGAATCCCCTTAGCAGTAGAAGTTCTGTCTTCAACTGAATCCCTTTCTGTAATCAGTGTGGACAATATTTTCTAATCACTTTTGGTTGCCCCAAATTGACCATGAACTAGATCATTATTAATTCCTTTTAAATTTGCATATTTCCCTGTCACATTTCGCTCTCTAATTTACTTGATAAATTTAAAATCACTCTTATTCACTCTATTATCTTATTTTCTTCTGAAAGATAAGTAGATTTTCTTCTGCGCTGTTTTAACTTAACCTACTCAATTGATCCAATGAATCCAATCAAGTCGAAATTGGGCATCGCGCAGCCAATGAAGGCAGGATTTTAAATAATCTAGCCAAGAAGGTCTAGATTGGACATAATCCAGTAAAGGCCAGATTTGGAATGATCCACGCAATAAAGACAAGACTGGACATATGCCAGCTAATAAAGGTAAGATTGGAATAATGTAGCCAAGAAAGTCAAGACACTACACAATCCAGCCAATGAAGGCAAGATTGCGAATGATCCGGACAATGAAGTCAAGATTGAGCATGGTTAAGTTAATGAACGCAAGTTTCGAAATAACCTAGTCAACAAAGTCAAGTCTGGGCACGATCCATCCAGTGAAGGCCAGATTGGAATTGATCCAGACAATAAAGACCGAGTTTTTATACTTTTAAGTTTTCTTTCCTTCAGACTCTAATACTCGGAGGATTTTAACTGTGGACTTATTTTTCATTAACTCCTGAATTATTTTTCGTGGGATATATTTTTAACCTTTCTAGTAGAGATACTGACGCTTTTCTAATTTTTTGCCGAATTATTTTTTCCTTTAACTTAAAAGGTGTGTCGGTAATAAAACCCATTGTCTCTTTTTTAATGTATATATATATATATAAAGCCACATTTCAAGATTTATTTATCTCTCGAATATACATAGCATTTTTGGTGGAAAAAAGGTTTTAAATTTTATGCACAGATTTGAATAAAATTATAAAACAAACAATATACTAAATACGATACAGAGATTTTTACCTGAATTGGTGGTTTTGCATAAAATACCATTCCTATCGGAGTTGAATACCGAAGGAAAGATACAATCCTCGTCTGCATTTCACACAGTCACATTTCACAGTCATTTCATAGGGCCTTGTTTTAAACTTATGGTCGTGTTGTTGTATGAAGTGCTTCACTAGCGCACGCACAATAGGCTATTATCTTTTACTTATATAATTTTGTTTATTTGTATATTGTTCATGAAGCAGAGAAGAGTATTCTTAACCTTGAGAGAAAAAGCACCTATTTCACCTCACTCACTTTCTTTTCTCCTCGTGTCTTAAATAATAAAAATGAACTTTTTTGTTAAAAAATTGTCCACTTCGTTTTGAGATTCGAAGTAATAAATTTTTTGAAGCGCGACGTTTATGCGCAGACTGCCACTTTTCTCTGGTTGCACCAAGCTTGGGTTACCCGTCGGCGAAGGTATTTTCTAAATAAATTTATATTCCCGTCCGTTACCCAATATTACAAATTTTTGGATACGCCGGTTTATGGGCGGTAGCCCGAACAATTAATTCAAACTGCTCACGTTTCATTGCTTTACACGAAGTTATGAAATAATTTCACGCACGTTCTCTATTCGAGGAGAAGATTTTTAAATCTTAAGGTCCGCTCGCTAATTTACGTCTCCAACTCGTGGGTGGGTGTCCCAATCTTAAATAAGATAACCGAAAGGATTTGCGGGTTGTCGAACTTTCTGGTGGACTGAACGATCCTTCAATAAAATTGAGTAGCTATAAAGGCTTCAAGGTAGCAATAAATCAAGTTCGTTGCCTCTCAGAAACGACTTTGTCATTATTGTGGCAACGATTCGAGTTCGTTGCCTTGGAGCATTGAACTATATTTGCTGAATAGAGATTTCAAGATTTATTCGCATTCCATGACCCATTTGCACTGGCCTTGTGATTTTAATTAATCTGAGTTTTTTATTTATTAGTAAGAGAAATGTTTTAGGTATCTCGTGTCATAAACGCTTGAAGCTGCTTTTACATGTGTGCCGTCTTGCTTGAAGTAGTTTCAATTATTATTATGTGTGTGAGAGCACTCGTGCGTCTTCTTTTAATTTTATGGTATACTATCCTCACTTGGAATATCTATCTCTCTCCTCCGGAACAGAACTATACGCACTCATGCATATTTCACACAATAACTGAATTCCATTAATAAAAATCAGTGAATTCCACTTTGTTTAGTAAACAATATAAGGTCGCGTTAAGCTGTTCCAACGGTTAAATATTGTCTACGTTCTACCTGCCACATGCGTAACAAACCACCCTAGATCTATAGTCGTCGTCCCTGATGACTACGTTAGCGACATGGGCATCAATGTTTTATTTCTTATTATCATCTAAGCCTCATTCGGATGTAGATATTGAACATTGCATATTTCATCGAGTGGGTATTCTTAGTTATATTTCTTCATTTTGAAATCTTGCATAACCATAAAGTCACAAGAAAAGAAAGATAGGCATCAGCCACCGCCCTTTTTTTACTACTTTATCAGGAAAGTATGCCACTTTTCTCTTCTTATGATGTATACTAGCTACATTTTTTTTTGCGTACTATTTATTGATTCAATTATTATCCTTAAATAGAAAATACGAAACATTGTTTGATAAATTACAACAAACGTTCACTCTGAAAGAAGATCCCCTTTTCACTTTACACTGTGGAATTGATTGGATTTCTTGCAGGTACGGTTAGTGGTCTCTCATTTTCCGTTGCTGTATAAAGATCGTCGGTATACGTCTGTGCGGATCCTTTTTCGCTTTCCATTGTAATGTCCCTCGAGTTGCGTTTTTCCTCACGGAAGTGCCAGCAAAATATATAGGTTAGGAATCAAAAGTCAAGGATACCTATACTAGCATATGCACCATGGGCCAGGTTTATTTCTATTCTTATAATTGGATGTTCCACGCTCATTTCGAAAAATTGTTGTGCCACTTGGTCAAGGGCCTTTTCATTCTATAACAAAGATATACTTTCATCTACAGCATTTATATACTGTTCTCGAGTGACAGGCCGGGAAAGGGTCGTTAACAACGATCGCTGATTTCTTAGCAAGGCTGGAGAAACTTTGCTCAGATCCAAATGCAGGAATGGTTTATATATTACAATGATAGTTGTTATTTTTGGATCTAGTCCAGGTAAACTTAGGTCATTTGTCTGTAGTTGGCATCCAGGGATTTTTGAATCAATCTGATTCCAGACACTTTTATTTTGGTTGGTGATTCAGATGGATATAAAATGTCAGCAGCAAAATGTCCTTTAGGTGTGAGTAAATCTAACTGCGTATAGTGGTGATTCTTTGAAAATAATGATGTGTTTGATATGAAATCTGTACATCGCATCGTTTATAGGATTCGATGGTTGGACGTTGTAATAATTCCATTTCGCATGAAATGAATTTTGAAGTCTCATATGTGGGTAGGATGCCTCTTGCAGAATTCCTTGTCCTTTTGTCTACTTAAAAGATACGTTATTTGGGATTCCTCCCCGGCATTGTAGGGAAATTCTGGACGAACATGTGCTTGAAGGGAGAGGTGAATCTTGCCATTACAAGCAGCATGTACGACTTCCAGTAGACGGCCTCCCGATCCGAGGAAATTGTCTTTTCCGGCTTCAATTGTCTGTAAAATGGTAGACAGTGAGTATTGGTATTCTTGCTTCACGAAACCTTTTCCAAAGTCACGTTATTGTGATCTGTAAAACTTAATATGGTATATGGCCCGTGACTTTTTGTCTTGTGGTAGGTAACCGAATAGGTCACCAGAGTTGGACGTACAACAAGTAGTTTTTTTATCATGTGTGAAGGCTAAGTGTCAGTTTTTAATTCTCTGAATCACTTAGGTCCAAACTATAGAGTAGGTTTGGAATTTACCACGTGTGGTGACTAAAACTTGGCCTTTTTCCGTTTTATATTTTAGCATTGCAATATTGGACCAATGTTTCAAAGCAATATTGATTGGGAGAGGTCATTCATATATTGCATTCAAGAATCTTCAAGGATTTTGCTTCTATATATAGTTACCACAACAGAACCCAATATTGTGGCGATGTTGCTGTGCTTAAAATGAAATCATTGATTATATTGCAGAAACGTTGCTGCAATGCAAGATTTTTGGTGATGGTGATTTTTTTTTGTTTTCTTTTACGAGGGCTGGTGAAAAATGTTCTTATAATACACCAAGAAGAGTCGATTTACGCTTTCGTATTAGTTCAGGGGGGTGCCTTTCTCAAGCCGTGCCTCGGCTCTCGTCTATTGTCCCAGCTTGGGATTTTTCGTCATTAATGGGCTTCTTGTCGGACCCGCCCATCTGTGTTGTTAGCTTGTGCGTCCGGGAGGCTTCTTCAGCGAGGCTGCCTCCCTATACGCCAAGCACCGTATCGTCCCCGGTAGGTGATCTGTCCGGGGTTTCGCTTTTTTGCGGCACGGAGGTAGAACTGCGACACACTTTCGCACGCTGCAGCCCTATGGCATCTGCTGCAGCAGTCGTTTAGGGCCCCCACAACCGGCTGCTATGTGGTTGAAGCCTAAGCAGCAGTAGCAAAGAACCCTTTCCATCTTCTTATGTACGCGACAGGACACCCACCCTACTTTCAGGTGTCCCGCGCGCACCAGTCTCACCGCCAAATCTTCTGTCAGCTCCACGTAAGCCACCCAAGTTCTTTCAAATGCTCCAGTTCAGTTCTTTAACGTCTTTTTGTAGTTGATACTCTATAATGTTCCCACGAGTAGCTACGGAAGTGAAGGTCTACCCTCGCAGAGCCGCGCATTCGGCGGTAAGATCTATGTTCCCTAGGAGGCGACCTGGTATCCTAGAGACCGTTCGAGACACCACTCTCTGGTACCACTCAGCAGGCCCTCTTAACTCTAATGGGTGAAAATGAAGAATTATGATTATTTTTTAGGCGTAGTACAAGTTGCGGCCAACTGTTGGTGTTGCATGTCAGCCTGGCTACACCCCACCCCGCTCGCCATGGCCCGCATCTAACCTTGTTTCGCACACGTGATTTAAAATAAAACCCGAACCTGTAAGGACGTGAATAAAAGTGGTTATCATGTGCGCGATTTACATTTTCGAGAGAAGGATTATTTTTGTGGTCTGCGTAATGTGTTTAAAAGAAAAATAGTGCCTTCAGTGTTCTTGCCAGAAAAAAATATAAAAATAAATGGAAAATAAAACTGGTACTTTAAGACCTACGCGTAGCTCATACCCTCGGACGATTTAATAAGGACCGCCTTTTTTCAGCCTTTTAGGGGTTGAGGTTACTGCCGTAACCTCGCGAGTCCTCGTCTTCTTAATTCTTGGCTTGGAAGAGCTCGCCTAAACTGGACTCAGGGTGGTCTCCCTCTCTCTCTTCCTATCGTCGGAAGCGGGAGTCACCACCGCTTCTTCAGTCTGAGTGCAGTTTTTGCTTGTGCTCTTCCTAGCCTTAGCCTTCTCCTTTCTGCTCCACACTCTTATCCTAGCAGTTCTGCCTACATTCTCGATGAGGTCCCTATAGAGACTCTCGCTCGTGATTGAGCGATCGCGGAGTGTATCTACCAAACGCTCCGTCTCTTTTAGGCCTTCCCGCATTGGAAGCCGCATATTCGATTTTGTCCTGCTGATATCCCGCAGTTCCTTAATTTTCTCCTGACATTTTATGAGGAGATGATGCTGTTCTAACAGTGTTACCTCTATCTTCGCTACATCCCTCTTGTTCACTGGTCTCTCCTCTTCCTCCTTCACGTCCAAAAGACCACAAAACTCCTCACATATACTCCTGTCTTTATTTGTTTTAATATTCTCCATGCTATTCCCACGAGGGAAATAGGAGGCGACCTGGTATCCTAGAGACACCATTTGGAACACCATACCCTGGTGCCAAGCAGTCCTCGGCACGGTTGTTAACACCTTAACTTGGGTGGTTTTTTCTCGGTGTATCCTTCACCAAGTCTTTTTGGTCCGCGGGGCCTATTTTATTTCAGCCCTATCCTCTGTTTCCAGCGAGCATTCTCCTATCTGCCGCCTACGGTCGCGCTACGTATGGTTTACAGATGGTGATGGCGATGGCGATGGCGATGGCGATTTTTTTTTTTTTTTTTTTTTTTGTTAAAGAAGTAAAAACGGTGAAATGCTCATGCACAATCCACATTCAAATCTTGCGGTCTACGATACATAATGAATATACACGTAAAGTACACACACGGGCGCACAGTCCACAAGGGACGAAGGTGAGTGTGAAACTTATTAAACGGAACCTCCCCACTAAACTTTAACTCCTTTTCCCTGCCAACCTAGATCTCCGGAACCGCTTTGCATTACTTCAGAGTACTAGGTTTTCGGCATGAGGCTCCGATGCAATGTTGTATACATTACTTCAGAGTCCTAGGTCAAAGGCACCTTAAGCCGTGCTTTGGTTTCCTACTTATTTGCCAACTTGGCATAATCCAGCATCTCTCGGCTATCTATTTTTGACCTTCTGGAGGCTTCTTCAGCGAGGCTGCCTCCCTGAACGTCAAACAACTCATTGTGCCCGGATGATGGTCTGTCCGGGGCTTCCCCTTATTTGCGGCGCAGAGAACGCACTGCGGTGTATGAATGCCACAGCTTTATGTCCCTCTTTACTACACCTCCAGCAATCCCCTGCTCGATTTGGGCCTGTCAAACTCGCTGCCATATGGCCAAAGCCCAGGCAGCGATAACAACGAGCCACCTCGACCTTTCTGCGTACCCGACAGGACACCCAGCCTATCTTCAGGTGTCCTGTTCGCACCAATCTCCTTGCCAACTCTTCTCCCAGTTCCACAAATGCCCTCATACAACATCGGAAGGGCTTCTTTGTGAGACTGACCCTCATCTCACCAATAACTTCCTTGAAGTGGCTTCTAATTCCCGCTTCAACATCCTCCTTTACAGTAGTTATGTCAAGGTCGAGAATCTCAACCTCAACACGAGGAACGAGTTCCTGCACTCGACCCTCACCAACAACATCCTCTTTGATGGCAGTCGACAATTTGCCTCTGCCACCAACAGCCGGTCCAACCTCCACCGATACATCGCCATGTAGCGCTTCCCTGACCCCTCTGATCTTGACACCAAGGGTGTCAGGGTTAACTTTCTCTTTACGGTCTCTAAGGACTTGAGCATAGATGCGAACATCGGCTGGTTTGATAAGAACCATTTCACGACGACCTCGTCTTGGCTTCTTCTTCTCCTTCCTGGTTTTACCGGAAGCAGGTTTCGCCTTTCCTTCTTCCTTTCTCGGGTTCGAGGTTACGGCCGTAACCTCACGAGTCTGCTGTTTCTTGGTCCAAGGCTTGGAAGAGCTCGCCTCCACTGGACTCAGGGTGGCCTCCCTCTCTCGCTTCCTATCTTTGGAAGTGGGAGCCACCACGGCATCTTCAGTCTGAGTACAGTTTTGGCTAGTAATCTTTCCAGCCTTGACCTTCTCTTTTCTGGACAGAGCTCTCATTCTAGCCGTTCTACCGACGTTCTCGATGAGATCCCTGTAGAGCCCCTCGCTCGATGCTGCTCCATGAGCGTGACCTCCATCTTCGCTACATCCCTCTTATTTATGGATTTCTCCGTTTCGTCCGTCAGGTCCAATGGACCTCCCAGCTCCTCATACACATTTCTACCTTGTTTTTTTAATATTCTCTATGCCCACGTTTAAGAGCGGCCCAGCGGTCACACTCAAAGAATGTGTGATTCGCGCCGTCGATTTCTTCTTCGCAATACCCACTCTTTGGGCTGCTGACTATTCCTCTGTTGTAGAGATAGTTCCGGAAGTAATTATGCCCGGAGAGTAATTGCATCAGATAATAATTTATTTCCCCATACTTGCGGTTTAACCAGGTACTCAACTTGGGGATCAACCTGTTGGTCCAACTCCCTCGGTGGTCAAGGCTCCATCCATGTTGCCATTCTTCCATAATGGCTGCTGTGGCTTTGGCTTTTGCTGCGGCTTTTGTTACGTACGTCTTCCCGAGGAAAACTCTTCTTCCCTGGGCCAGAAGATCAATCGGTATCGTCCCCGCAATTATTTGAATCGCTCTTTCGGATATCGTTCGATAAGAGTACGCGATTCTGAGCGCGCCTCTTTGCTGCACCACGGCCAAGCGTCTATGGTAAGTTTTCTTTTTAAGATCGTTAGCCCATATTTCCGCTCCATAAAGCATTATGGACTGAGCCACCGACATGAGCAGTCTGTGCTTGTTTGGTCTTGGCCCACTCGCGTTGACCATGAGTCTGCTGAGTGCTGCCGTGACGCTTACTGCCTTATCGGCTGCCTGCTTCAGTTGTTTGTTGTAAGACTGACGTTTGTCAATCCAAATGCCCAGATTTTTCATGGCTGTCTTCGTTGCGGTCACTACCGAACCTACTTCCATGGGTATCTGCAGGGGGATGTATTTCTTCGTGACGATGACCAGCTTGTTTTTCTTTGCAGCCAGGTCTAATCCATGATCTTGCATCCATTTTCCCACACGTCTCATGACCTGATTCAACTTCCATTGGAGTTCTTCCGTCGTTCTTGCAGCGATTACGGCGATTACGCAGGTCCAGATGTGATCTTCTTCCTTCTTTTGCCTTCTGTGCTATCGTATATCAGGGTTCTATTTGAGAAATAGTCTCCTAATATACGCATGAGGTACTCTGGTGTTTTGAACCTCTCCAATGCTGTGATCATAGCAGCCCACCTGGCCGAGTTGAAGGCATTTTTGACATCCAGGGTTGCCAGCAGAACAGTCTTCTTGGTGTAGCGGCTTTCTTCTTCTACTTTAACAATAGTGTGCACTACTTCTTGGACCGAATGAATAGTAGAACGGCCCTTCCTAAAGCCGTACTGTCTATTGGACAAATCTCCCGCTGCTTGGATGGCTGCCAGAAGACGAAGCTTCAGCATCTTTTCCATAAGTTTGCCTGTACTGTTGAGCATGCACAGTGGCATGTACGAAGATGGGGAAAAATTTATGAAAAATTCCGGCTGTTAAGTAAGCATTCATCATATTAAGTAGCATCTATAGGCAAACTCAAGCTACTGCCTTTAAGACTTGCGCCGGTATTCCGTCGGGTCCTGGCGCTTTTTTCTTCTGGAGAGAGGTTACAGCTATCAGTAGTTCCTCCTCAGCGAAGAATGGAATCTCCGTTAGAGGGGTTACATAGACACCCTTCTCTCTCACCGGATGCGTCGGTAAGAATACCTCGACGATGTGCCTCATATTTTCCGCTCCCATTAGTGTGCTCGCAGAGAGGGCCGCGAGTTTTCGAGTTACTATCTTGTAACCCAAAACCCAAGGATCATCGTCCACTTCCTCTCTTAGCTTCTTCCAGCTCTGTCTTTTCTCTTTTTTATCGCTTTGTTTAGTTCCTTCTTGGCTGCCTTGTATGCCTGAACACCTGTTGCCTTCTTTCTGGTCGCTGTCCGTCTGCATCTTATACACTCCCTTCGGAGGTCAGCGATTTCTTCATTCCACCAGTAGGCGGCATCGATGTTTCTGTGCCCTTTTTTCGAGGCATTGAGGCCTCACAGGCATGATTTATGACCTGCATAATGGCTTACACAGTTGCTTCCGCCTCCATGTCAGATCTCTCCATGAGGCTGTTCTGCCCACTGGTTACCGCCAGGGAAATTTTTTCCATACTCATTTTTGCCACATTCCAGCCCTTGCGTTTACACTGATGTGTCCTAACACCTATTCTTTCTTCTATAGTGAACTGGATATACTGGTGATCGCTTCCAGTATAATCCTGTCAGATCCTTATAATAGGTGCCACTCCTTCCGAAGCCAGAATAATGTCCAGGGTCGTCCCTACATTGCTGGCTCGTCTGAAAGTTGATGTTTTGCCGGTTTTCATCACTAGCAGTCCACGTCTTGAAGCCATCTTCAGAATGCGTTTTCCTCGCGAGTCAGTTCTGGGCATTCCCCATTCCATCGCCGTTACGTTGGGATCTCCGGCCGTTATTATTCCTTCTGCTTCAGCTTCCTGTATTGTGTCCGCCGGAAGATCGAGTTTTTCCTGGAAATCTTGGATGCTCTGGTTCGGAGTGAGGTAGCAGCTTACATAAGGGACTCCTTTGCTCTTGATCCAGACGTAACCGTCACCAGAGCCATGGTCTTTAAACGGTATTCCCCTTGGATTTCGCACCCATATGGCTGCTGTGCCAAGGTTGTCCGCGAACCATGTTTGGCAGTCCCTATCCCTATATTGCTCGCTGCTGATCAGGATGTCGATGTTTTTCTCGCGAACTATTTGTTCTAGGAGCTCATTCGCCTCTTTGCTTCTGTGCATATTGGCCTGGAGAAATATCTTCCCTGGACTTTTAATATGCGTGAGGAGATCGTCGGCCGTTTTGCTCCTGCTCATATTGATTTGGAGGACCCTGTTCATGTTTTGCTCTTCCTGGCCTTGTTAAGCTCACCTCTACACACCTTACAGGTCCCTGATCCAGTTACTTGGTCGTGCAGCTATGCATTTAGCTTATGTGTCCGGGAGGCTTCTTCAACGAGACTGACTCCCTATACGCTAAGCACAGCATCGTCCCTGGCTGATGGTCTGTCCGGGGATTTCCTTCTTTTGCTGCGCAAAGGTAGCACTGCGGTCTGCTTTCGCTCGTTGTAGCCCTATGGCCCTCTTTTCCGCATCTCCAACAAGCCCTCCCACGGTCTGGGCCCTTGCAACCTACTGCCATATGGCCGAAGCCTAGGAAGCGGTAGCACCGTGGCTTTTTTGGTCTGAGTGCAGTTTTGGCTAGTACTTCTTTCTGGACATTGCTCACATCCTAGCCGTTCTTCCGACGTTCTCGATGAAATCCATGTAGAGCCCCTCGCTCGTGATTGAGCGTTTGCGGGGTCTATCTACTAATCTATTCGCCTCTTTTAGGCCTTCCCTTATTGGAAGCCACATATTTGCCTTTGTGCTGCTGAAATTTTGCATTTCCTTCACTTTCTTTTGTAGCTCTATGAGGAGATTTGGATCTTCAAACTTATGCACGTTACAAATTTCGACGGCCCAAAGTTTAAGTTTCACTATAGATTCTACAATCAAATATTATTTAAAAATTAGTTTATTGATTAAAGAGCAGGGTAGGTCCGACAAAAATGAGTAAATAAATTATGCAAACCTTTTCTAAATAAAATGTAAGCGATCCACAATGGCCTCGGATATTTTTCTACGATCGTCAGTTGCGCCCAAAAATGTATTGTTGCTCTAGGGTTCATAAATTACTTCATCAATACTTTGTATTTTTGTTTAAGCAACATTTTACTTTCGCATTTTACAGAACATTCCTTTGATTTTTCTTTGATTTGAAAATAAACAAGTTAAGTTTATGAAAAAACTACACAAGTTGCAATAAAATGTTTATAAAAATTTTTTTTTGTCTAACAAGATCAATATCATCAGTGATCAATGTTTCAATATATTGCTTTTTTTATTCGCAATATAAAAGGTGAGATAGTCTTAATGAAATGTCCTCACGATTTTGGTCCGTATTTTTAAAAATAAATTGTTTGTTCGCTTCAAATTTTAAAACAGCTTAGCAACTTTTTTTCACAATGCCAGAATTGAGTATTCTGTTTATTTACTTTAGGAAAACGAAATATATAGGTAACCATCAATAACTGTAATTTGTTTCCCTTTTGAATTTATCACTGATTGATATTTTTTATGGTTTCATATTTTGAGGTAAATCCCTCCTTTCTGAACTACCCCTATTCATCCCAAATCAGGTCCGCCACTCGAATATTGGGAGAAGAGAGAGAGGCAACTTTCTTTCTGTTCATAAGTTAGAAAACCGAGTCATAACAATCACAACACAAAGAAACGCCTTACATCATGTGATAAGCACACATTTTTTTATTTCCTTCACAGTGAAACGTTCCTACATGATCACATGCAATGAGAGTAATGGTTACTTGTATGTCAGATTCCTAGCGGGTAACGGGATAATCGCCATCGTTTATTAGGTAGACTTGTTACTAAACGTTACCTGTCAGTTGAATAAATTGCTGGTAATAGCCGGAAATGATACTAAACTTCGTGCGCGTCTGCAATGAATAAATATTTACAAATTTTAAAGGAGAAATTAAAAAAAATCGCGAAAACAAGTAAAAGTTTTTTTGTTCTTTAAAAATGAATTACTTTTAATCATCGTTGAGCTACTTCAAGCTGCATGTAAAAAATAATTGCTAAAGGATTTGAAGAACGAATTAAAAGAATAAGTAGATAGTTTAATGAACAAAAAATGATTGCAAACCCCGTAATTGTTATTTTATCAGATTTACCTTTATTATTTTTTAATTATGCCATGTATATTAGAACAGATAGACTATCTGTTTACTAAATTATTCTATAAAAATGTAAAAAAAAAGTAAGTCAGAGGTGATGATCAATTTTGTGAGAAGATATGTTGGAAAGATTAATGGCAAAAATTATTAAATTTATAATTTGTAAATAAACATCTTTAAAATTTAAAAATCGACAATTTTATAAGTAAAGCCGTAACAACTTTTTTATTTAGGCTGGTTTTAAGATTTAATTTCTCTCATGAAAGGATCTTAAACTTCCGTGAACCCAGAGTCGGGATAACTGGGAAAAGATGTTTTTATCAACTCTTAGTGATGATTTTAATTAAATTAACACCCAATGTTTCGAAACCCCACCCTTTTCATTATCAGAGGAACCAATTATAAGGAATACATTCTTTTAAGTTGTAAAAACGCTTAACTGATTAAAATTATAAAATATAAATGTACAGTAATTGGAACTAATAAATAATAATAAGAATAATACTTTTACGAATTAGAGGTGAGGGTTTAATAATAAGTTACTATAATAACTATAACTTCCATTATCCAAAGAGATTTTTGTTGTAATGTATGATGAATGAAATTTTTAAAACTTCAAAACTGATTGAAAATAAAATTTATAATCTATCAGAATTAAATAAAATGACTTTTTTGTATTCGAAAATATAATGGGTAAACAATTTTTCTATTCTGTGATATTTCGCAACTATTTTGAATTTGAATAATATAAAATTGGAATATTTAAAATTAACTGATTGTGGTGCATTTTCAGTGGAAGTTGAGGTGAGTTGATGGGAGGTTTGTTTTAGAGGATTTTTATATTGAAAGAAATATAGAGTAGAATTGATCCAGCCTAAAAAATTAGAAAATTCTGGAAACCGGGAAAATACTTCACCGGGAAAAGATCAAAATGGAGCAGGGAATAAAGATACTGGGAGAGACGAAGACGAAGATGAACATAGAGGGCCGATTAACTTTAAGAAATTAAAGTTAAAAGAATTGCACGAAATCACGATAGATGTAATAAAGATGAACAAAAAAAACGGGAAGAAGGAGGATAGGAAATAAAAAAAGAAATTAGGAATACAATGGCGGAACTCACAAAAGAGATTCGAAAATGGGTAGAAGTTAGGGGAAATTTAGAAAAAAACGATGCAGACTTTAGAACAAATATTAGAAAAGCACAATGATGGCTATGGAAAATAGAAAGGAGATTAGAAAGGAAATAAAGAGATGAAAGAAAAGAAATACAATGATCAAGGATCTAAGATTAGAGAGAAAGGAACTAAAGGAAGAAGTGTATGATGTGCTCAAAAGGATAGATGCTAACATAGAGATGGAGGTAGTTCGAAGTGTAGGAATGGGAAAGCGGAGTGGATAAAAATGGTATTAGTCAAACTACAGAAATGGGAACAGAAAAGAGAAGTGATCACAAACAAGAGGACGTTATAGAAAGCTCGAAGATAAAAGAGGATTATTTGACATGGGTAGACATCATTATGCAGTATAATTCAGAGCAAAAAGCCGAAGAGGAAAGAATTAAGGAAAAAGAAAGTGGGTTAAGTATGGCAAAAGAAAAAGAAGATAAAGGCAGAACAAGATAGAAGATGTTTGATCAGATTGGGTTGAAGAAATGGAAGTGTTAGTAAGTTACTAGGCCCCGGTATACTAGGATAGAGATGAAAAAGAGATAGGAACATATGAAATGGCAAGAAAAAAAGATATGATAAACGAAAGTAGGGATGAATAGAGGATATGTTACTAAAATATAGCGGGATTAGGAAGAGAGGATATGAAATTTGCCAAAAATTTGACGCAATTGGATGTGATAGCAATAATGGAGATGTGGCTACATTAAAAGGCATGATAAGGAGTAAGGGGAAGGTTATTGGGAGGATAAAAATGGTAAGTTGAAAATGCTAAGAGGGAGAATAAGAAAGGCAGAGCAATACGAGGGATTGTAACGGGAGTAAGGTACGAAGATATAACAGGAAATAATGAAAAAGTGATAAGAAAACAAAAAGAAAGATTACTAGTAAAAGAGGTACAGATGGGAGAAGAGATGTGGAAGATAGTGTAGGTTTACGTAAACAGTGATTTGCAGGAGAATTCAGATGAGATGAAAGAACTGATGGAAGAGAATAAAGAAGAGATTAGGCTTATAAGAAAAGGAATATTTCAATGCGACAACAGAACATAGAGAAGGAAGGGAATGGTGATGAGTGAGTGGAAGAAAATCCAAAGAAAAATATTTAATGAAAAGGGAAAGAAGTTGTTAAAGAGCTTCATGTAAGTAGGGTGGTTTGTCCTAAACGGAAATATATCTAGGGACATGATGCAGGCGAAAATACACGCTCAGGAGGAGAAAGGGGAACGGTAGAAACGCAGAAAGGAGAAGGTCAAGAAACTACAGGTTGGGAATTATATAGATTTAGATCACTTTTCTATCATAACAACATTAGAGAGAGGAAAAAGTATTAACAGTAGGGATAAAAATAGAGCAATGGTTAAAAAGAGCAAAAAGAGAGGATGGTTCAATGAAAAAAAAGAATAGTTTAAAAAGAGGTCAGAAATATCAAAATTGGATAGGAAAATGTAGACGAGGAGGTGGATATGATGATAGGAAAAACAAAAAGAGGATTAGCGCGCACAAACAAAAAAGAAGTCAGTGAAAGAAGAAAGAAAAAAGAAAAAAGAAATAGAAAAAAGAAAAAGAAGAGAAAAATTTGTGTAAGTTTAAGAGATATTCATAATTTTTTAAACGATTCGAAAATAATTAAAACTTGTGAACATTTTTTAAAAAAATTTTTAAGGTTTCACAAAAATAAAAGACTTTTAATACATTTCAAACGAATTCAAAAATTTTCAAGGAAGAATCTGAAATATGTTAAGGCCATCTTTTTAATTATACTGAATTTAAAAGAAAATAAGAAAAAATTGGAATTTTTTTAAGAAAATTTTTTTAAGAAAAAATTAAAAAAGGTATTTAAACATATAAAAGGATTTCCTCTATTTTAAAAGAAGAGTTTATAAGATTTTAACGTGAAATGTTTCAGTTAGGTAAGATTAATAAACAAATGTTTAAAATCGCGTCATTTTTTTTATATGTGGAATTAAAGAACAAAATTCTTATCAGGCCTTTTTGTGCAATTTTTTTACACAATTTTCTCACGTCTATATTGATTTAATAACTGTGCTTTCAAATATGAGTAAGTTTCAGAGATGTTCAGAAATCTAGAAGTGATTCGAAAATAATTAAAAATAAAGATTTTCGAATTTTTAGATGTTAGAATATTAGAAGGTATGACAAGATTAGAAAAAGATAATTATTTTCCTATCATTCGTGTAAAACTTTATGATTTTTTTTGTTATAAATGTACTTTAAGAGAAAATTAAAGCAGATTCTTAAACACATTAAACGATTTTCAAAAATTTCGAAAAAGAGTGTAGAAGGTTTTAAAGCAAAATGTTTCAATTCGTTCAGATTAAAAAGTTGAAAGAAATGTTAAACATTGAGTAATTTTAAGAAATATTTAGTAGAATTGAAGAGATCCAAATAGAATTTAAGCTTTAGAAGAGTTTTATAAACTTATAGGATAAATTTCAGGAGCTTTAAAAGAATCAAGAAAGGCTTCAAAGGAATAAATATATTTTCTTAAAATGCTTGGGAAAATTGAGAAGATTATAGGGAAACTTCTTTACATTTTTCATGACATTTAAAACGTTATAAAAATATAACAAATATTCTAAAATTTCCGAAAAGTTATTAAATATTTGTTGATTTTTTCCAAAAATCTTAAAAAATCCTAAACATCTTTCAAAAAGTCTCGAAATTTTTCTAATATTTTTTAAAGTCCTATAAAATAAAATAAATTTTTTTCAAATATCCTAGAATCTTTTCTGACACATCTAAAACAAACTGATAATACTTAGTTTTTTGTATATGACATTTAAAAAAATCTTTAATGCCTTAAAATACTTATCTGAACACTTCAAAATGTAGCTTTTACATTTTTATTTTTATTGTAAAATACTTATAATTGTAAATTAATTGTAAATAATTGTAAAATAAATTTAACTTTCAGCATATTTCTTCTCAGGCTGAATTCCCGCTTTTAATCCCAAGAGGTTCAATTATTTCCAACTAAAATAAGAAATAAAATAAATGTTGAAAAATCTAAAAACAGATACATCCCTGTGTGCTAAAATATTTAATATGTTTAGGTGAAATAAGATGTATGCAATTAAAAAACTGTATATCAAAGTACATATAAAATTTGTTAAATTATTTCTAAAAATGTGATAACATTAAAAATTGTAGTACTTAAATACTCTTAACATTTAAGAATTTCCTAATAAATTTTGAAAATATATGTATATTCAGTTTCAGTTTTGATTTCTGTAGAACCGACCCGAAGGGTCTATTCACGGGAAAAATAAGTCTTGGAAAAATTACTAGATTACTGCTAGACTTTTGGACAGGCCATCATTTTCAGAAAGTCTCGTATACTTTTTATGAAGGGGTCT
>JAAAKG020208593.1:0-22797 GCA_010014905.2 Druon quercuslanigerum | reverse complement strand
TTGGGCAAAAAAAGAAGGCAATGTTCCAAATATGTCCGTACTGTATAAAAATAATGCTGATTATGCACAAGCTGAAATAATTATTGAGACGCGCTTGCAGGGTTGCCGAACAGTGAATGGCGAAAATGAATGAAAGCGAAAACAATAATGCACCAACTAAAACACTTTCGATTGTCAAGAAGTTCATGTATTTTTTTCCGTTTAAATAGAAAGTTCAATGAAATTTGCGTTGCAGCATTTAAATAAAAATAATAAGTTCTTTCTTCGACAGTTTGTGCTTTAAAAATTCGCAAGTTAATGTGTGATTTTTGAGTAAAAAGGATTTAGTATAAGATGCTTTGTAATTATACGCGGAGCACAGAGCGCGGCCTCGCGCGGCGCGCGCGAAGTCCAACTCGGACGTAGCAACGAAAAAAATTATTGCTCGAAAACCGCTAGAGAGCACATCATTTTGCAAATTGATTTATCATTGTTATCGTTCGAAGATTATGAGAAAAAAATCACGAAAGAAAAAAAACTACCTTTTTCGAGATATTTAACTTTTAATTTTTTTTTGTTAAATTTTTTGAGAAGCATAATAAATTTTATAATAAATCATTTATAATTGAAAAGTAGATAAATAAACCGAACTTTTATGTATAGATCAAATTTCCATTCGAGCAATAGTTTCGTAGCAATAGAAGTTTCAAAATTGAGATATTTTAAATACTTAAAATATTCAAAAAATCGTATTTCCGAAAAAAAATGCTTTAAATTAAAAAAGGCGGAATAGGTATCCAATATTTTTTGACGAAGAATCAAAAAAAATTACTCGAATGAAATCTAAAATTTGAGTGTAAATTTGACATGGAATGACCCATATAGTAGGTGAATTTACAGACTTATTGTTTAAAATCATTTGCAATCGATGCGTGTTTGATTTTACAATATTTTTGCATGAAAATATCGCATTTAGTTCTTTTAACCACTCAATAATTGAAGATTGAACTTTTTTTTATTTTTAACTTTTGAATATCAATAATAACTTTTAATGCATTTTCTTAATTAATTGTCTTTTTACTAATAACTAACAAGAGAGAAACAATAAATAAAGAAACAAAAAAAGATATGTTTTGATATAAAATGTACAATAAATTGAGTTAGCCTTTCATATACTATTTTAAGGTCCCAAAAAGAAGACCAAGTTCGGTAATCAGATATTTCCGAAAAAAATTAAAGTTTAGAGCATTTTCAAAATTTCAAAAAAATATTTTTTAGGCTTTTTATGATTTGTTATCAAAGTTTCTGGTATATGTTTCAAAGTAAACAAATTATTTTAATTGCATCTTTAAATTTGATGAAAAATAGTTCTGTGCTTCTGAACATTTTGAAAATTTTCAAAAAATAGAAATAAATATTTTTTTCTGATAGATTAAGAAATTCCGAACAATAATTTTACTAGATATGCAATATCTTTTGAAACTATCCTAAAGAATTTTTTTGATCAGATAAAAATTTAAGTACTGAGGTAATTTTCAAAATTATGCAGCGATTTTTTACGAGACCCGCATGTTTTTATTTTACTGCTTTGTTGAAAAATTTATTATTTTGTTTTAAATGCAAATATTTTGTTACAAATTCTTCTCTTTCATTCACAAATTCCACTACTTGGTTGAATATTGATCCTCTTTGTCGAAAATTCATTTCGTTTTTGTTATAAAATTAATTTAATTAACGGAAAGTTTAAATGTTCAATTTTTATTAAAAAGTTACCATTTTAAGTTAAAAAATTAAATCATTATAATGATAATTTTTCTTCCTTAGTCAAAAATTCATGTATCATTTTTTTAAATTCTTCTTTTTGTTAAAAATCATAGTTTTTTTTCTTAGATTGGCGTTGATTTTTCGGCCTACTGGGCCAGAATAATTGCTTTTATTAATTGAAATAGAATTGTCTAGTTAATAATAATCTGTTTCTCAGAAGTTTTAACTCATTTTTTAATATTTGTATGTTTTGGTTCAATTCAAAAGTTTTTTATTTTAAATTAAAATATTCTATCTTGTTAAATTTTCAACATTTTACTTGAAAATTCAACTACTGGGTTGTAAATTAACTTTGTTTTGAAACATTCATATTTTTAGTGGATAATTCAACTATTGCAACATACAAAATACATCATACAGATATACGACAATTCTGTTATTAAAAGAAAAGTAAACTATCCGGTTAAAAATTTGAATGTTTCATAAAAAAAGTATTTTGGTAAAAAAACATATTTTTTATTAAAAAATTTTATTTTGAGGACAAGACTTCTGATTTTTAGATACCTTCTTTGCTTCAAAATTCAACAACTTGGTTTAGCGTTCGTCTTTTATGGCATAGAAAACTGATTGTTATTGGAAAATTGATCTTTTTGGATGAAGTGTTATTTATTTAGGTAAAAATTGAATTGCTTTATTGAAAATTCGTTATCTTTTTATTAAAAAATAATTTTCCTATCTTAAAATTTAATTATTCCATTTTTGTTTTGAAATTCATTTTATTAAAAATGTTGTGTTTTTTTGCGTAGAAACTTTCTCTTTATTTTAAATTCGTCTTATTGTTTGTGGATTTAATTATGTAACGATTTCATTTTTAGTAAAAAAAATCGAATTAAAAATTCAACCATTTAGTTGAAAATTCATCTTTCTTACTGAAAAATAACTTTCTTGTAGAAAATTCATTTTTTCGGTTTTAAATTCAACTTTTTTCTAAAATTTTCGATTTTTGAACTTGAAAAATTAACACTTCTGTTAAACATTTTAATTTTTTAAAAAAGTGATTTTTCAAACTGCAAATTTAACTCTTGAATTTTTTGTTAAAATTTCGTCATTTGGAAGCAAATTAATCTTCTGGGTTCAAAATTGATCTAGTTAGGTTAAAAATTCATCTATTTGGTTAATAGACCATTCTTTTGATAAAAGTTCAGTTATATTAGTAAAAAATTTAACTATTTTATCAAACTCGTTTCATCTTTTTTTGGTAGAAAATTAACTTTTTGTTAAAAATCTAACTACCTTCCAAAAAATTAGTCTTTTTTGTTTGAAAATGTAACAATCGTGTTAAAGTTTGGTTGAAAATGGTTCTTTGATATTAAACTCAACAAGGTATCTGCATTATTATAGTTATAAGAATGTATTGCTCTATTATGTCCCTATTTTCGTGAAAAATCTTTATATTTTCCCTGTTTTTCGAGAATTTTGGACAATTGAACTCACCAGAAATGCGAAAAAACGAGGGGGTGGTGGGTGGTCACAAATAGCTCAAAATTGGTAAAGTTGTTTATGGACAGCCCCTGACAAGTTCTCGATTTTTTGGATAACTTTGAAGTTTTGGTGTTTTTTGCTATATTTGATTTTAAAAAGTCTGAGATTTAAAATAAAGGTACTTTTTTAATTGAATAAAATATATTCATATATTTTTTATAGTGAGAATTTCGTAGAAGAAAGGGGTTTTCAAATTAAATCTTTTTTTTCTTTTGTTCTCTACTTTTATAAGGTCTGGAAAAGTATGTGAAAAAGTTCCTGTTTTCTTGCACGTCCTGCTGCCTCACGTTCGAAACTTTTTCAGGAGTGCACGACTGACGTGATAACGCCTCTCAATCTATCTCTATTTTTATCTGAAGGAAAGAGCTCGTTGACTTTAGCTTCTCCATCGATCTTACGAACCAGACATGAGCCCTTAGCATCCTTGAAGGAAGTTTTCGTCTAACAAATTGATCATGTCCTCTATTAACAATATACTTATATCAATATTTATGTCTATATTAGTAAGAAATAAATTAATCATGGTAAGCTTCGTAATTACAAACTAATATTTAAAGAAAAACAAAATTTAATAAATAAGTATCATAAATTAAAATGTGCTTGAATTGGGGTAATTTGTTATTATGAGAATTCAAATTTGAAAAGCATTATATTCGAAATAATAAATTTTAAGTAAATATACTAATTTATTTTTAAGTATTTATCAAGTATTCCAGTATTTCTCATCAATTAAATTCTCATAATAAAAAATCAAGCCAATTTAAATACCTTTTAATCTATAATCATATTTTATATTATTAAGAAAGGTCGAAGGTTGTATAATCTAATGGTTTTAATCAGTATTATTTTTTGTATTCTATTTTATTTTATTTTTCTGATTGTATTAACTACAGTCCTTCCTTTTTTTATCTACAGTAATATCTACAGATATCAATTTCTAGTCTAAAATATTATTCTAAATTTATTTTCTTATAAGATCCGTTTCTATTCTATTTTACTTTTAATAAAACATATGCGATTCTATACATTCTTTATTTTCAAAGCGATATTCACTTCCTGGATATAAGTATAATATAAACCAATATCATTTACTTGCTTTCGTTTTAATTCATTTGTACATATCTTGTCCATTTCGACATTTATTGCGTAATAATCTATTTATAATCGATAGATATTAAAAATCGGATTGAAGAAGACAAAGATTTAAGAAAAAGCAGTAGCCTGAGCTAAGAGAGAAGAAAATAGAAGCCTGGGAATAGACGCTAATAAAATTTTGGATAAAAGAAATATATTAAAAAATTCGATAAAACGTTTGAAATCTGCCTTAATAAAAAACATCTCGAATTAGTAAACTTTTTAATTTGATCTTTTTTCTTTTCAGGAAAACTTCAGAGGTAAAGATTGAGATCTTCTGTTAAAAAATTTCTCAGTTACATTAAATGTGCATAAAATTTCCATTAGCCTTGAGGAGGAAGATGTCTGTTTTCCATTAGCTGATATCCAATTAAAAAAAAGTTGCCTCTCTCTTTTTCCCTTGGATTTTTTGCACCTCTTGAGAGAGTGCAGGGAGGTTAAAGTATGTTGAACCTCCACTTACATCATCGTGGACAAGGAATTATAGAGGAGTTGCTGGAGAGATTTGAGGGATCGTGCTAAGGAAGAGGAGGTAGGGTGCTGATCGAAGTTTGCAATCATGGAGGGTAAAAGGGACGACAACTAAGTACCTATAAATAGGACTATCGAGTATATAGTTGGTGCTAGCAATTCAGGAAGGAAGGATGGCAGGATAAAGGACAGAGGAAGGAAGGTCGTAAGTGTAGCGACCCTGGCACTTGACTTCAGTCACCTTTTATCACAGTAGCCCTCCTTTCTATAATCTACTGGAAGTTCAGAGCAATCGAAGAGATTTATGGGCCACACGTTTCTCCATTCTCTTAAACCACACAGAAAGGCAAAGTTGCTCAGAGAGAAAATATTTCAAAGATTCCTAAACCAATTTAATTTTTATTAAAGGGATTATGATAGTTATATTTATGATCAATGCATGGTTATGAGGATTTCTTATCGAATTTACATAGACATTTAAAAAAAAATTTGAAATATTTAATCATCCTTCGACCTCTCCTATCTAATAGCACCTTCCTTATTACACGAAACCCCTTTATTTTTGTGTATCCCCCCCCTAATTCATGGAATCACACTAATCTCCAGGGACTCCCCGTATCCCATAGAATCCCGCGTATCCATCCCCTACTATACTTTGGGACTACCATTATCCAACAGAACCAACTACTATTACACAACTATAACTACAACTAAAACCTCCTACCCATTTTACGGGACCCAAACTATAATTTAGAAATCCATTTATCCTTTAGCCCCCACCCCCCTTATCTCGTGGACTCCACTTATCCCACGGGACCCCACCCAATCCGCGGATTGTCTCATCCCACAGGGCTAATGGTTTTTATTGTACGTTGTCAGATAATTGTTGGGGTCATTGCTAAGGCTAAATTTTTGTCTTTAGTTTTCCTTTTTAAATAATTGCTATTAACCGTTTTGGAAACCGAAATTGACCTTTGGTAAAGGATGTTATTGTCCATTGATAGAAGATTGTATTGATCCTTGCTAACGGCTGTTATTAAATATTGCTAGAGGATGTTATTGACCGTTGCTGAGGGTTGATATTTCGTTCTACTAGAGAGTTTTATTGCTGTTTGTGGTTGGTTCTTATGGACCATTGCTAACAGTTGTTTTAATAACTATTGATAAAGGATGTTATTCTTTAAGAATATCTTTCACGTTCGAGTAACCAATGCAGGAAAAAATAAATCAGGCTGTTATATCAACTCTGTCGAACGATTTTATTCAATTGTGAGCCAGCGTTTCGGAAACTCACTGTTTCCATCATCAGGGGAACCAATTTTAAAGATTACATTAATTATTAATATTAATAATTAATAATTAATAAAAAAGTTATTGACAGTGGCTAAGTGTTGTTATTAAGCGTATCTAAAGCATGTTATTTACTGTTCCTGAAGGTTTTTACTGTCTCTTGCTATGTTTTCGTATTGACCATTGATAATTGTTGTGTTATAGGCTATTCATAATAGATGTTATTAAACATTGATAAGCCCTGTTATTGACCGTAGCTAGGCGATGTTACTGACCGTTGCTAAGATTTGTTATTAACCGTTGCTAAGGATTGCTATGTTCATTGTTAGGTATTTTGTATGAGTCGTTTCTTATGGTTTTTATTGTCCGTTGCTAGAGAGGTATATTGATATTTTTGCTAAAGGTTTTTATTTTCTGTTGATCTTGGTTGTCATTAACGGTTGTTAGGCGGTGCTATTGACCAACTTATTTTTTTATTGTCGGCTTCTAGGAAGTTGTATCTATTGTTGCTAAAGGTTGTTATTGTCTGTTTCTAGGGAGGTGTATTTGATTTTTGATAAAGGTTGTTATTGTCCCGTTGATAAAGGTTATTATTAACGGTTGCTAGTGTATGTTGTTTACCATTTCTCAGGTATTGTTCCTAAAGGTTGTTATTGCCCGTTGCTAAAGAATTGTAATGACTTTTGCTAAAAGTTGTGTTATGTGACAATCCTGTTAAGTTTTTTTATCGACCGTTTCCAAAGATAATTATTTTCCGTTTCTAGATAGTTGTAGTGGTCATTGCTGAAGTATGTTATTGTCAGTTGATAGGGAGTTGTATTGACCGATTCTTAAGGATGTTGTTGTGCGTATTAAGGTAGTAGCATTGGTCGTTGCTAAATGTTGTTATTGTCCGTATATAGGAAGTTTTATTCACGACGTCATTTTTCGTTTCTAAGGGTTTTTAATGACCGATGCAAGGTTTGGTTATTTTCGGTTTCTAATTTCTGTTTTTTCCCTTTGATAAGGGTTGTTATTGTCCTTTGTTAGTGATTGTTATTAGCTATTGCCAAGGTTTTTTTTAAATTTTCTAAGGAAAGAGTGGTGGGGAGTAGTAGGGGAAGGAGAACGATTTTATTGGCTGTATTAACGTCTTGATAGGTTACGATAGCTTTTTTTGTAAACGTATAGCGCCTACTTTGAATAACGTTTTGGTACCACTTGAACATATTTGGAGTAAACCTTGAAGCCATCTCAAATATTAATGTAATTTTCAACCCTCAACAGGAGTTGAAAAGTTGATCCGCCTTTTTGAAGCCCATAACTTTAGTCTGCTCCAGAAGGTTTCTTAAACGCGAAACTGTGTAAAGTCTGGGGATAATGAGTGGAGGGAAGAGAAGAAGCTGTTTCAGACGTTTTTCTGACTTGAGTACTAAACAGGGTTGAAGATCCTCTTAGGTGCGATACACAAGATACAATTTAAATTCTTCCTAAGCGGGTGACTCGCTACGTCGTATAGACAGATATAATCGGAGCCCTTCTTTCGGGCGGAAAGTGTCCGATCTGCCACAATGGTGAAGATGAAGAAGGGTACACTTTAAGCGTGTTCCAGGCTATCTCGTCATATATAGTATACAATACACCATGGTTATTACGATCTCCAGCTTCTCCTTCTCTTTCATTCACCAACTTTCTAAATGATATCCCATTAAAACTCCCTCGGATGTGCTAGGTAAATTGAAACTCGATACTCGTTCTTCGAGTCAAACTGCACATTTTAAAAAGTCCCTCGCTTCGGATCCCATTTGCATTTCAAACGTATCAAGTGATATTATGTTGAAATGGTTTTCATGGTACCTGAATGCTTTTTGAACAACATGCAGACAGAGAGGGTTGGGGGAATGCAATTTTCTTGATAATGTGTTACAAGTGATAAAATGAAAGTGTATTTTGCATCTCTGTTGCTGGATAAAAATTTGGATAGAAAAGTAACAAATAAAAAAATAATAAATAATTATCTGAAGCGGAAGGGCTAGAATGGCTCGAAAATACCCGATATGAAAAAATGTTTGAATTTTGTTTATGCGATTTTGCCAGGTGTGGAAATTTTTTATATTGAGTTCTACAATTTAAGAAAATATATTTACAGTTACTTTTAGTGAAATTTGAATGTGAATCTTAAGGGGAAATGAAAGAGAAAAACTATGGGCCTTAATTTTTAATAGCTTGTTGTACACAGTAACTGACTTTGCAAATAAAACAAGTCCCTGAGAAATATTTCATAAAAAAATTACAGATACAATTATAATTAATGTTCTTAGGAACAAAGTGAGATATTGGGAATTAATATTGAATATAAATGATGTCTAAAATGGAAGTTAAAATGTAAATTTAAGAAAAATTAATGTTGAGCTTGTGTGCAGAAAATACTTTTATAATCTGGTGAAAACTGTTCAAGGAACACAAATTCATTATTACTTCCCCAGTTCAATTCCTAAGCTCCAAAAACTACACTGTAAAAGGTTCATGGGAGTTTTTCAAAATATTATTATAGTTATAACTATTTTACCATAATTTTATCTGTTTTTCAATAATTTCTGACTGTCTAAACATGTTTGATCTTTATATAATTTTGTTTACAGAATATCGCGATTTGATGCTGTCTTCTTTAATGCTACTACCTAAATAAATAGTATAAAAATGTGAGGAAGAAATGTAATGAAGAGGAAGAAACTGAAAACTTTTTGTCTACGACATAAATACGTTACAAACTGATAATTTGTTTAAATAATTAACAAAGAACTAAAATAAAAAAAGTTAACTCTTCAAATTGATTAATTAGACAAAGGATTTCAGACTTACTTACACCAAATAAACAAAAATGTAACATAGTAAAATTTATTTTTTCTGAATTCTACATGCCAATTGCTTCAATTTGAACTATTCTCGAAGAAAATCGGACTGAAAGAAAAGCTCCCATGATCGGGATATAAATAGCCAAATTTTCCTTATTTTCTTTTTTTTTTAATCATTGACATGAAAAAGAGAAAACTATGATATACAAACTTTTATATTTTTTGTATATCAATTATACATGTCAAAAGCTTCACTTTTAAGCTTGCCCGAAAAAAATCGGAATAAACAAGTCTTCCAGCATAGACGTATACTCACTTCTTAATTTATTTATCCCTTCCCCTTTTCTACAAATAATTTTTTGCTTAAAATTTGGAATATAAACAGGAAGCAGATTTTCACCAAAAAGGCTCTTAGTATTTTTGTACGCTCCGTAGTGGAAAAATAAGTTGTTTAAACAATCAGGGTGTCTAGCGGACCGGGACATCAGGAAAAACTGGGAATTTTTGTTCTATTGCAAAATCTACTTTCTTCTACTTTATCTTATTTTTATTATCAAGTCAAGAATCTGAGAGAGGGAAATAGAATTGGTTTACTTATCGTGAATGATAAGATCAAATGTTTATTTACGTTTGCTTAAGTTCTGGTAATATAATTTATATGAGATTTAAAACTTTGTTTCCTAAATAGGTTAAGACCTATCTGTATTTTCTGTAAGAGAAAGGTAGATGAAAAATTTGATCCATTATTTAAGAAAATTTTGGAAAAATGGAGCAAATCTTAATTCTTGAAATTCAAGTAAATTCTAACATAATAGACATCTTATAAATATGATACAAAGAAGTTGCACTATGTTGCAAGGTGGTGAGATTTTAAAGAATTTTGTTTAACTTTTAAGAGTAGCTAAAATTAATATTTATCGCTTCAATCTGTAAATGATGAAAAGATTAAAATGTATCAGGGGTCAGGGGTCAGGGGTCAAATGTTAAGGTTCAGAGTTCAAGATTGAAAATTGTAGGCTTAAAGACAATGGTCAGGGTCAAAGGCTGTACGAAAGAGTCAGAAGATGAGCGATCAGAGGTCAGAGTTGAAAATTGAGGAGTCACAGGCCGGGGGGCAAATATCACAGGTCAAAATCAGGAGCCAAATTTCGGTGTGAAATAACTAGAAACTCCATTAACTCCCCCACTTACTCTTTCATGAAATTGAAAATCATAGAAAATCCTGAAACAGAAATGATAAAGAGTTTTAACTCAATTCTCCTGCTTTTGTAAAACCATTTTAGGGTAGCAATAGACGCATGAGACGGTTCGTTCCACGACAAGAATAGGAGCTCTTTTCACGCGTCGATCGTGTGTAAAGCGGCGAGGTATAAACGTGAACGGCTGGAATTTTAATGGAGAAAAAGTTCGCCAACTTTTCTACCCTCTTTTGCCCCCCTCTCCAACCCTCCAGCTTCCACCCCAATACCTCTTATCCAACCTTTGTGTCACGCGTTGGAGCTTTCCCGATCAGCCTTCTCTTTTCACCCCTTGCTTTTTCAACATTACGTCGTCTCGCCCCCCCCCCCACCTCAAATTCATCACTCCGTGATGCAGCAAACAAACGATGGTGAAGTAAATTGTGTTTGGCGCTGTACGGATTTTTCGAACAAAGGAGATTCCACCATCCGCCGTGTCGCGTCGGTTTCCTCGTCCTGCGACATGGCGACCCGGGGGAAATTTCTGTATCGCGAACTGAGAGGCTTCGATAAAACGCCTCCGAATTCTGGATTCATATTTCCCGACCATGATCGATTTTCGAATAAAACCACGAGCTTCGCCGCCAACGAGAATTGATTCCGGATTGGATATGACACCAACTTCCGTCGTGGAGCTTTCCGCGTTTTTGTAATCGAAAGAGTCAGGATGAATTTACTGTTGCTATTTTGAGCTGAGTTTTTATTGGGATTGTGAATCTGTTTTTAATCAGACATCTGTAATAGTAATTAAGAAATTATTTTGGTCATACGTTCAATATATGTGTATATGTTTATTCAAATCATTAAATAAATAAATCGACGTTTCGACCCGTCTTTGGATCTTCTGCAAGATAATAACATCATTACAAAAGTGTCTGTAAAAACATACATTTTTTATCAAATTAAATTTTTAAATTTAATAATACACTTTCACATAAAATAAATGGAGTATATAATTTAAATCGTTACCTGAAACAATTCGTTTGATGGCATTGAAAACACAAACAAAACCAGTTTTCAAACAGTACTATTTAAAAATATTTTTTGTGTGGTTTATACATTATTAAAAACTTATGTAGTCATCCTCTTTAAACAGGAAACTACTCGTCTAAAAAAATTTTAAGTCATTATTGTCGAAGGACGACATTTTGAGAAAACATATTTAGCACAGAGAAGGTGATATGACGTCACATTTGATTATGAAAATTAGATATTGAGCAATTGTATTCATCATAACTAAAGTCACAGCACGCGCCAAAATCTTTAAATTTGAAAAAAAACAAATAAATTTAATTAGCACTGATTAACATCATTAGTGTGCATTCTTTCCGTTTGTAGATTAACGTACAAATTATTGTACTTTTAAATGCAGATGGATTCTAATAATCTTTCTTTTATATGTGATAATTTCATTTGCTAAAATTCGAATGTTTTTAAAATCAAAATCGAAATCATGATCAACGGACCAAGCGTGTTGAGATATGCTGGTGTTGTTATTACCGACTCTACAATCTCTTTTCTGTTCAGTTATCCGCGTTTTAAGTCTTCTGCTAGTTTCACCTATGTAAATCTTAGAACACATTTTACATTTTATGAGGTACACAACACCCGATAAATTTTCTATTTACTCAAGATCTTTTTTATTTTTGTTGTACAAATTCTCTAATTTATTATTATTTTTAAAATATACGTTTATATTAAATTTTTTAAGAGAACTTCTAATTATTTCTGATAAACCTTGTATGTACGCAAGAATTAAACTTTTATCGTTTTTTTTATTGTTCCTAACCATTTTGACTTTTTACTTTTACTAGAATTGTTATAAATTTCATGTGTTCTTTCTTTAATTATAGTATTTATAAGGAGTAATGGATAATTGTTCATAATTAAAGTTTCCTTGATTTGTTTAATATTGTCTTTTCTGAAATGTACATCACTAAGTTTTATTCCTCTGTCAATTAAATTTTTTATTAGTCCTATTTTTTGTTCAAAAGGATGGTGTGAGTTGTAATTTAAATACTGTTCAGAAAATGTTGGTTTTTATACCAGTTTGTAAGAATTAGTCCATCATATTTTTTTATCACTGACAAATCAAGGTAGTTTAGAGTGTTATTTGCCTCAATCTCATAAGTAAATTGGACCGATTCATCGATGCTGTTAAAAACGTTGAAAAATTCTTGATTTTTTCAGTAGGAATTATAACAAAAACATCATCAAAATAACGTTTAAAAAACAGTGGCTTAAATGGAGACCCCACTGGGCAGCCTGATGTTGTTTTGTAATAGCATTTATTTAAAGAAAAAATTGTGTTGTTGAAAACTGTTCTAACCACGATAAGAATCTCGTTTTTTGAGATTTTGGTTAAATTTCTATATAGATTTAATTTTTCTTCTACACAATCTATCGCCAAATCTAGAGGTATATTGTCAAACATGGACACCACATCCAGAGACACCATGGAATGGGAAGAAGGAATTTCTTCGTGTTTTATTTTTTCTCTAAAATTCCAACTATCTTTTAAATTCGTATGACCAAAATAATGTCTTAATCTCTATAAATGAGATATTTCCATATCAATATAACGTTCAAAGAAAGGTAAAAATGAAAAAAAAATTAAGACTTCTGTCTGGAATTTTTGAAATCATAATCTGTAATAGTATTGTTTACACTTGGTTGCTGTGAAGATGATTTTTAGATTGCTATTAGTAATATTAGTAAGAAAATAAATATAAATTGGTCATCATTATTATAAATGAACTATTTTACCTTATATATAAGATTTTGGAAAGTGAGAAGGATGTAACTCTCAAAATCACATCTAACGAATATGGAAGAGAAAGTCACTAAATTAAAAAAGGACCTTCAGCGACATTCGAAATCAATGCCATACTTGAAATGGGGGGGGGGGGTGTAACAGTTTTTATTATATGAGAAGTAGGGAGCTAGAGGGTAAGGCAGAATGTAAAGTAACATATGGAAAATATAAATTTTAATAACAATCTTTTGAAATGCTAAAAAAAATGAAAATGAGTAATTTTGTTTTACAAGTATCGAAGTACAGACTAAACTCTTTTCCTTTTTTCCCCTTTACCACACCTTTAAAGAATTCCTCTTGTTTTTTTATTTTCAAAAAACTTCCGCTTTTTCTCTTTTGTTGAAAATTGCACTTTTTAGAAATTCGACTTTCTTAACTTTAAATTTACAAATTCATTGCATTCGTTAAAGATTTAACTATTTTGTTTAAATTTTTTTTTTACTAAAAATGTTACTGCTTTCTTACTGATTTAAAATTGATCAAGTTTATTTGAATATGAGCACACATTGGTTGAAAGTGTATTTATTTTGTTTTAAATTCTTCTTTTTTGGCAGAAAATTAATTTTGTTCATTAGGAATTTAATTAAATTTTTGCAAAGTATTAAAATTTTTGTTAAAAATAGATCATTTTTAGTTTAAAACTCAACTATTTAGTCGAAAATAAACTTTTTTTACATTAAATTCGTATGTTCGGAAAATTTTAGGAAATTTAACTATCTGGTTGAATATTACATTTTTGGGTCAAAATTTATATTTTCGAGTGGAAAATCCAAATGTTTTCTAAATACTTCGGCCTTTTTGTTTTGAAAATTAATTTCTATGAGTAGAAATTTAATTTTTTCGCTACAAATTGAGCCATTCACTGTTCACTCTTATCTATACAATTTGACAATTTGTTTCAAAATTTATCTTTGTAGTTTAAAAGTTCATCTTTGTACGTTGAAAATTCAACAGTTTCGTTAAATTGAATTCCTTTTAATTAAAATTTAACTATTTGGTTTTAAATGCAACTGTTCAGTCTAAAATCAATTTTTTTGTTTTTTGGAAAAACTATTTTCTAAAAAAAAAAACGGCCTAATGCTCCCTCTTCTGAGAGCATTTTGGACTGTAAAATCTGTTAAAGTACTATGTTTATATTTTTTGTGTTCTGTTTCATTTGATTAATATTAACAATAATATGATTTTACTTAAGCTTCGTATGATAATCTATGACAAAGAAATGTGGAAAAGTTTTCAAAATGGCCTGACATAGATTTTGAAGTAACCCTTAAAATAAAATAACACTCATGAGGAACTGCATCAAGGATCCTACAGAATTTTTTTCTATTTAATGATCAAACTAATTTTTGATACGTTGTATGTGCATATTTTCTAAAATAAAATTGCAATTTTTCTGGTTGCGTATGATCATGAAGAGCCTGTTTCATTTTCATAATTAATTTTACTATCAGTAATATTACTGAAGATGTTTAGAAAGAATCAAGTCTTTTTCTATAAAAAATAAAAAAAACACTTTCAATGGAAAACTTTTATAAGAGTCTTTAGATTTCTTTTTTGATTTAAATAAAATAAAATGTGGAAAATTCATACAGTGCTGATTGGATGATTCCTTAAACGAAAAAAAGTAGTAAACAAAATTTATTTTAATCACAGATAGCTTAATTTTAAAAATTTTGCAGTTAATTACTTTTTATTTAACATAATTTGACTTCTCAAGTTATAATTAAATGAGTAGTAATTTTTAAAATAAAATTGTCGGTTAATCTTGTGTATTGCGAGATGCTCGCATTAACGATGATATGAAATAGAGAATTGTTCAACCAAACCAAGTCTCCGCCAATTTTTAAAAACGACTAGACACCGCCTCAACCAAATCATGATTTAATCAATTTTCGTTGGAATTCCACAGCATGTTTTTCATTGAAAAATAAAAAAAATATTTTAACGAACCACCCAAATGAATATTGGGATCGTGTTCAGTTACAATGCTTTTTCCACGGATATTAAAATTCTATTCGTTATTTCAGGATTACTCAGCACAAGTTTAAATAATATATTTTTCCCTGATCAATATTGATTATTTACCAATTATTTATAAAAAAATCACCGTCAGAAAATCACCGCCAGAAAAAGTGGAGGTCGTTCGAGCGCGACTCCCACTCCACGTCAATTTTTTACAGTTGTTCACCACAAAAAACTTTGCGCACAAAAAATTGGCCACATTACTTTTGCCCATAGGTACACATTTGTGAGTGTTTATATTTAAAAATTGGTTTCAAAATGTTTTTTTATACTTCTTTCGGATGTCTAAACACAATTTTTTGCTCGCCTTAAATGATCCAGAAGCTTCTTACATTAATTACTTCAAGAAAAAATTATTTATAGCTATTTGAATGGTAAACGACGTTATTGGTCAAATTTAATATTTCCTTAAATTTTTTCTTCAATTTTGGAGATTTAAAATGTTATAAAAAATTGTTATTAACATTTATTGCAAACAATAATGAAATATCTAATTGACTAAGGGAATAGAAGCGATAAAGCGATGCCATAATTTAACCTGGTAACAATTTTGTTGGCAATTTTAAAATTGTTAAAAGATACTTTGGTATATTCACCCGAGGTAGAACCTACTTATTTTTAAATCGCAATTTCCGCAAGAATCCAGTTTCCAAATTTACGGCACCATGAAAACCCCATCGTCGGTTGATGGCGCGGCAGTATAATAACTCTTTATGTCCTAAGTGTAGACTCAGAAGGAACCTGCAATATCCGTGAAGATCTTGGGAAGTCCTCGTTTTCATGCCTCGGATGCTCAACCGGAAGTCAAAGGGCGCATTAAACCCGGTTCGAAAGTAGGTCGTCTTTGGATAAGAGCGATTATTTATTTACTTAAACATGGTTTGTCTTGTAAATGTTACCACGTATATTCTCTATCATATATTTATTCCTCTTGAAGGATATTTAAAACAAATTAAGTAATTTTAAATTAAAAAAATTAATAAACAATTTTTTGACGTTAAAAAATGACAATCGTGGATCCCCCCTTCCCCGCCTCTGTTCAAGTGGACTTATTTCATATTTTATGAAAATATGGATATTTTTGGTATTTAAAAGTTACGAAGCCATAGTAGCTATAAATTGGCTCGAAATTCGGATTTTTTAAAATAAAATAAGCGTCACGATCCAAAAAGTTTAAACAATTTATTATTGTCAACTAATATTCAACTATTCAGCGAGATAATAATTAACACAAGTTAACAAACATAATTTGTAAACAATTCAATAATATTGTTAATAATATATCCAATTTAACCAATTTTTTAATAATAAAAATTTTTTCTAAAGATTCCAGGGAAAATTTTATTTAATTTTTTGCTTGAAATTTTAATTAAAATACCATTTTTTTATTCAATACAAAACAAATTGTTTTAACTTAAAAAGGTTAAAAATTTGTAGAAAAGAGTCGAAAAAGTTTAAGAGATATTTCACCGTTTTTCATAGGATACAAAAGTAATTTAATTTAACAACAAATGTAGCAAACTGTTTTAACTTCAAAAGGTTAAAAATTTGTAGAAACAAGTCGAAAATGTTTAAGAGATATTTAAAAGTTTTTAATAGGATACAAAATTAATTTTATTTGAAACAAAATGTATATTTTTGAAGGTTGTTAACAAAGGAAGTAGAACATTTTTACGAATTTCTTACATTTTTCCGTAGTTATTGGAAAAGGCTCTGGAAGACTCGATGGGAATTTTTTTTATTTTGCAGAATTTTTTCAAAATTTTAGGAAAAATAACCATCTTTTTAAAAGATTTTTGAAGATTTGCTAATAAATATTTGGAAGATATAAAAGATTTTAAAGGGTTTAAGGCAATAAAGAAATTGTCTTAATTTTGGACTTGTAAAATATTTTCCAAGGGATTTCGAAAAAGGACGACAAAATCTGTCAGTTTCAGAAAGAAAAATATAGTTATACCTATACTAGTTTAAAAAGTTTTTAAAAAGTCATACTTTTACCAAAAAAATTGAGGATTCTTTGACAATCTGCAAATTCAATTTTTCAAATTGAAGTACTAATAACATTGTCAAAAAAAATCAGTTAATTATGTAAGATAAAATTCTTAAGTGTAAATTCTCTGGTGATTGTCTAAGTCTCTTTTAGATAATAGAAGTGGTCCCTAGGTAACTTTTTTTGTAGAATCTATGTAATGCTTAAAGTATCATAATTAAGAAAAAAATTGAAATTTTCAGAATTTCTAAATTGGTGTATTCAAACAATTAGGGTTAAATATGTATTTTTGATAGTAATATAGTATAGTTTTAACCTACGATTTTTAAATATTGTAAAAGTTAGAAAAAATTATCGTAAAATGAAAACGATGATTTCTAAAGTCTAAGTTCTTTTTCTAGTGATGTTTTAAAATATTTAGTTAAAACTACAGGAATGAAACACTTGGGTATTTTTTAATTGGTCGCCGTATTGGATTTTTGTTGCAAATTTTGAACTTCTGAAATTATAAAATAATTTATATAGTCAAAATTATTTTTCTAGCAAAGTTTACGAATATTTCATTGAAAACTCCAGAAATGAGCTATTTTTGAAATATTTCATTAGTCACGATCTTTGTTTTTTTCAAAATCTTAATCTTCGGGGATCAATCGAATATATTATAAAGGCAAACTTCTTGTCTGGAAAACCTTTTAAAAAATTTAGTTAAAAAATGCAGAAATGAGCTGTTTAAAATTTTTTTATTGCTCGCCACTTGTAATTTTGCAAAGATTTTGACAGTGGGGTTCATCGTGCACTTTGTAAAGCCACACTTATTTTTATAACAAAGTTTGAAAAGTATTTGTTAAAAACCGCAAAAACGGGCTATGTTTCGACTGTTTTATTGGTCAAATTTTTGGATTTATAAAAATGGTATTTTCCTGCCCACCATTCATTTTAAAATGATTAAACGTTTTTGCATAATTTTTGCCTATGTTATTCTCATGGGAAACTTTTAGTACCTTGGGTGATGGGTAAATATTCAATGACTTTCATAAAAATTCAAAAAAATTCCATCTTTGGGCATTCAATGGGGACCATCCTATCGAGCATGGACTGCACACCTGATACAGAAAAAAAAAACAGAAATGATTTTTTGTTGTGGGTAATTGTCAAGTGGGTAAAGTTGATCAGTTTTTCCCCACTGAATGAAAAGGAGAAAGAATAATGTTGAGATGGCGACCATACTCAATGCTGCGGGTAAATATTACCACGTGAAGGTTATTTGGCTTTTGCAGGTAAAGATTGCCTTGAAATCGGGGTAAAGATCACCCTTGTTTGATGTGTGTATAGAAGTTAAATGAATTCTGTCAGCGTGAAAAAATAACTGATTTAAAAACTCATTCATGAACTTGTAATAACCCCAAAATAGCCAAACAATTGCCTTGCTTTTTTCTCTCACTGCAGAAAAACTATTTTGATGTCGAGTCGGGTTTTCCACTTCTGTAAAAAAAGCATGGCGTTTCTTCTCGCCGTTATACGCCGTCTGTTGGAATTTCGCGTGAAAATTCGCGGCTGACAGTAACGCGAGGAATTTTCACTTCGCGCTGGAATCCTTTTTCATCCTCGCAGGATTACGGTTGGTGAGAGAGAAATAGAGAACGGGGATGGAAAATAGGGTTGGGTGGGGTGGGGGGGGGGGGACGGGGACGAGGTTAAAAGGGGGTGGCAAAGAAGCCTAGGGGCATGAGCAGGGGACTCGCGGAATTCCTCGGGATTGGATACTCCTTGCCTGTGTTTCGAAAGACGATTTCCAGGGTCCATTAACCCCGGTTGGTAAATAGCAAGGAAATAAACAGCCCAACCCTCGGAGTGCCCAAGGGATGGTGGCGTGTCTGAGTATCGATCGCATCCTTCTGGACTTTACCGTCGTGCCCTAGCTTTCTACCCCATATTTTATGCGATCTTATATTCCTGATCTTTCTCAATCCGCCAGACTTCTCCATAACCCGTTGCGGCTCGAGTAAAAATTCTTAGAGTTGCTTTTGACTTGAATTGCTCCCAATCAAGACATGCTGAAGTCAAAAAGTTCAACTTGAGCATTTCTCAGTTTTGAGACGGAGCCAGACTTTAATTTATACCTTGGAGACGAGTTTCTATGCCTTGAAGACCTATATTTATGTCTTGAGTCGCATATTTATGATTCCAAAACGAGGGGTTAAGAATTTCGACGAAACTGTCCCCTTTCCCATTTAAAATACATTGAACAAATTTTATTTTCTTATTTTTAAAATAATTCTAAGTAAATTTTTTTTTGAATGCTTGTTTGGATATTCTTGCAGGAAATTAAATTCTCTACAAAAAGTTGCTCTTTAAATTTTTTCGTAAATTTAATGGGAAAGAAGTTACCGTGCATAGAAGAAGAGGAAAAACATTAAACAATCGAATATTGAAAACAATTAATTTTTTTTAAGAATAAAGTTTTTTTCTATGTTTGAAATAATAATAATAATAATAATCTTCGATTTCTGAACACTATTTTATGGCAGCAGAATATCCTGGTTCATATTTAATAAAGATTGTTAAAAAGCAAGCAAGTACTGCGAGTTGAGTTTGTCACTGCATCAGCAACGATCAATACTGCATCAGCTGTGCGCAAATTGATTTTTTTGGGAAAGTGTTTTGAGTGATTGCAATTATCATAATACACGATACTCAAGAATTTTTTCTCTGAATATTTCGCATCTATATATTTTAAGAATAATAGAAACTAGTCTGCAAACAAAGCGTTTTAAGATCAATTATCCGCATCAAAGTGAAGAAAAATTATAACAAAAAGAGAAAAATTTGTGAGTGATAATATTAAATTGTATTATTGTGTGCACTTGTTTGTCTACCACTAAAACAAAATGAATCGCGAAGAGAGTAAAAAAGTTATGTCAATCATTGAGGTAGTATGTACAGCTATGATAGATGTGGTAGGAGATGAAAAATTTAGAAAATTATTAAACTTTTGTGCGGGAAAGATTAGATTACTGTACAAAATTGTAAGGTATAATAAAAGTTTGTCTGTTGGAGAAAAAATACACATTCAAACAGTGATAAGCATTTTGAAAGCATGCAATAAAAAATAAGACAACTATAAAAGAAAAGACATGGCATTGATAATTCAAACAAAAAGAGAGACAGCATACAATATGAAGATTTAAACTCAGCTTTTGAGGGTAGAATAAGGACAGGTTGTATAATTACCTTGAAGCATAAAGATCTTATAAAATTTAAAAGGAAATTTAAAAGTAAAATTTGCCTTTAAAGGAGCATTTAAAGCATTAGGAAATGGTGAAACGGTTGAAGATATTAAGTTCATTAATGCTGAAAATGATAACATATTACCATCAACATATATTGATGCATGGTACAATGAAAATTTATTAGAGCAAATTTTAGTAAAAGTGGAGGAGTTACAAGAAACAGATTCAGTCACTTTAAATTAGAAAAATCTTTAATAAATCATAGATTGGATTGTGACAATGCAAACCAATGCAGAATGATAATACCAAAGGAAAATGAAAAAATTTTGAAATTTAAAAATTATAGATTTAAGGAAAAAGTTCCATTTACTATTTTTGCTGATCTTGAGTGTCTCTTGCAAGAAACTTCTGATATTCAGGCAGGCACCGGACCTTATCAAAAGCATGTCCCACACAGTGTTGCGTATTACTTACATTGCAGCTTTGATGATTCTCTTTCAAATTTTAAAGTTTATCGTGAAAAAGATTTACATGAAAGAATTACATAAAATGTCTTAAAATATCGATTTTTATTTAACAAATGGTGTGACAATGGAGACACTGACCCCAGAATAAGAAGTAGAGTTTAGGTCTGCACAAAATTTTCACATCTGCGAAAAACCATTTGAACAAGGTAATGTAAATTACAAAGACAGGATATGATTCCCACTTTTTTATTAAAGCATTAGCGAAATAATTTGAGGGTGAGTTTAAATTATTACCTGCAAACAAGGAGAAATACATCTCATTTACTAAAGATGTTGCTGATATACAAGTAAATCTTCGGTTTATAGATGCCTTTCACTTTATTCCGAATAGCCTTGAAAAATTGACCTCTTATCTTGAAAATAATGATAAAAAAGTAACTCTCAAACATTTCAATAATCACAAAGAATTTCAACTATTGGTTAGAAAAGGCGTATTTCTTTGTGTGTATAGTGATAATTGGAGAAAGTTAAATGAGCAACAGTTACCACCTTAAAACGCTTTTTACTCAAAATTGAACAATGAAGAAATTTCGGATGAAGATTACTAACATGCATGCAATGTATGGCAAACGTTTAATATAAAAACTTTGGGTCAATACTCCGATTTGTATTTGAAAACCGACGTTTTACTTTTGGCCGACATATTTGAAAAGTTCAGAAAAAACTATTTTGCAAAATACAATTTGAACCCCCTACATTACTATACTGCCTCAGGACTTATTTTTGATAAATTTCTCAAATTAACCGGAATTGAACTTGAAATTTTAACTGATCCTAAAATGATTCTTCTCCATGAGAGAAGTATTCGTGGCGGTGTATCCCAATGTTCCAACAGATATGCCAAAGCGAATAACCGATTTATGGGATCAGATTTTAATCCAAGCGAACCTGAATCTTACATATCATATTTCGACATTAATAATCAGTATGGTGCAGAAATAACCGAATGTTCATCTTTTGGCGGATTCCAATGGGTACTTAATCATGATATGAATATACAAAATATTCCAGATGATTCACCAAAAGGCTACATTTTTGAGGTAGATTCGGAATATCCTGCAGAATTGCGTGATTTTCATAAAGATTTGACTTTGGTACCAGAGCATTTTGTACCTCTAAATTTCTCATGTAAAATACCAAAATTGATAGCAAGCTTATTGCCAAAGAAAAATTATGTTGTCAACTACAGAAATATAAAACAATATTTAAGATGGGGCCTAAAGGTATCTAAAATTCACAGGATTTTAAAGTTTGAGCAAAACCCCCGGTTAAAAGAGTATATTGATTTGAATATGAAAAAACAAAAAATGTCTAGTAATGATTTTGACAAAAATTTCTACAAGCTAATGAACAATTCCGTCTTTGGTAAAACAATTAAGAACATTAGAAAATACAGAGATGTCAGATTGATAACAAAATGGGATGGAAGGTACGGTGCAAAAGCTCTGATAGCCAAACCTAATTTTCAGAGCTGCACCATATTCGAGGAAAATATGGTTATTCTTGAAACAAAGAGATTTAAAGTTAAATTTAATAACCAATTTATGTGGAATTTGCTGTGTTCAATCTCTCGAAGCTCATTACCTACGATTTTCATCATAATTACATTTTATCAAATTTTGGAAATCGTGCAAAATTGCTTTATGCGGACACAGACAGTCTGGTCTGGTCAGTCTGGCAACTTGTTCTTTGAAAGCTCCTCTACCTATTCATTGTACGCGACATTGGATTAACCAGTCAGAAGCCTAGTTATCGCAATTTACAAGTAGCGCCTTTTGTGCGCGCGACAGTGCGTTTGGCGCTTATGGCCGGCGCGCGGCGAGGTACTCGCGGCCTTACTGAAGGAAGTATCAAGTTTGTCCCGACTCTTTGCAGTCAATCAATCAGTTCTCACCAAATGATTATTTTATTATACATAAATATTGTTTTATTATCGACTAAATATCATACACTGTTTGTAC
>JAAAKG020208582.1:0-22799 GCA_010014905.2 Druon quercuslanigerum | reverse complement strand
GACGTGGGGACGGGAAGGCTCCCCTGTGACTGGTCACAGAAATAATGTAAGGTCACACCCCTCCCCCTTTTCCCACGATTTGATTTTTCAACGAAAAAGGATGACCTTTTAATTAAATTTTTGAACTTTCTACAAATTCTTTTAATTTTCAACCAAAAAGGCCAATTTATAAACAAGAAGATTAATTTTTCAAACAAAAATACGAATTCTCAACAAAATACATCTTAACCATAAGTAGTTGAATTTTCATACCATCGTTTAAAAAAATAATTTAGAAAAATAAAATTCTCTACAAAACAGATAAATTTACTAACAAATAATTTAATTTTTACCAAATTGTTGAATGTTCTAGCTAAAGGGACGAATTCCCTACAAAACAGTTAAATTTTCAACCTAAAAATAGTGATTTTAAACAAAATATTAAATTCACAAGAGACGGCAATTCTTTGCGAAAAGTGTTAAATATAAGCAAATAATTATTTTTACAACTAAAAAAAATTAATTTTATACTAAGCAGTTACATTTTTAAACAATAAAAAATGATTCTCTACCGGAGTAAATGAATTTTTAACAACATACATCAATTTTCAATTAAATGGTTTTATTTTAGTTCATCAGAATTATTTTCTACCAAAAAGGATGATTTTTCAAAAAAGACTTGAATTTTAACCAAAAACTTGAATTTTCAGCTATTAAATATACATTTTTAAATTAAAAAAATGGTTGAATTGTCAGTTCAAAGAATTAATTTTTATTCAAAAAATAAAATGTGTTTTTTAACAAAATGTTTGAATTGTCAACCAATGAATTCAAATTTTAAGCAAAATGATACCATATCGTTGATTTTCCGAGCAAAAAAGAAAAATTTTCTAAAAAAGCAGTTAAACTTTTAACCCGAAAATCTAGATTTTCAACAACAAAGCTAATGTTGAATGGAACCAATTAACCAAATTTTTATATTTTTTAAAAAAAAGGTGAACACAAATTAAACTATTTATTACTTTACTAAGTAAAAAGTGGATAAAAAGTAAAAATTTTCAGAAGAAACCGCAACTACCTGGTATTAATCAAGAATAAGATAATTATCAAAAATAATTTTTTGTTTGCATAATTATTTTTGCTTATTTGAATTAATTATTATTAACTTACACTAAGTGAAACATAAACAGAAAGTTGTATATTTTCAGAATAGAGCAATTTCTAGCATTATTGAAATATAATAATAATAACGAAATAATACATTGCTTAAACAATTATATTTGTCAACATTAATAAACTATTACCTCACTCAATTGAAATTCGAACCAAAAGTAGAAAATTTAAAAAATTGCCACTTTCTATCTATATTCTAAGAGAAAATTACCAAAAACAATAATAAATTGTTTAAACCATTTATTTTAGGATCTAATTATCTGCACCAAACAGTATTTTATGTATTAAAAGCAAGACAATTTTTCTTAAAACTGCAAACATCGTAATTAGCGCAAAAATCTCGCAAGATCCATTTTTTCACTTATGGGGGTTTTTTGGATCCTAAAAAACAGACTTGTGGGGGTAAAATTTACCAAAGCGTCCTTTTTCTTATGGAAAATACATTTTCAACCTCATGGGGCTTGCGCCACCTCTAAGTATTTTTTTTCTGGAATTTAAAACAAAAATGGATTTTTTTCAAAACAAGAAAAAAATATTTGTTTTTGTAGATTAAACAAATTTTCGGGCAATATGCATGAGAATTTTAGAGAATAAATTTTCGACCGCCCTACTACAGATTCCATATTAAAATTCACAAACCGAAACAATTCTTTAATCCGCTGAAATTTTTAGGGAAAGTAAACTGAAAATTCCTAAATTGTAAGAGAGTTTTCTCTGGAAAAGGATGATTAAATCGAAAGATTAAATTTACTTTCAAACCCTGTTAAGTTGATGAAGTCTTTAAATTTGAGATTCATTTCTTGAGGAATGAGGGAGAATAAGTAGCAGGTGGACCCAGAAATGGCAACTAAATAGATTCTATCGGCGGTTTGAACGTAAACTGACAATTCGGATCCAGATCCTGGGGGTTTTATCTTTCCATTTACGTCAAAGCCTGTCCTTTAAATGGAAACTTTGGTTTCTGCATGAATTCAGAGAATAAATTCCTCCGGAACAAATGAAAATTTAATAGAATCATAATTTCGAATCTTCATATTATGACTAATAATAATCATTTTTATTTTTTTAACAAATCAGGTGTAAAACTTTATTTTCAAAATTCACTGATTTTTTCATGACTAATTTTTCAAATTCCCTGACTATTAATATTTAATGAGCGACTCTCTAATCTTGTAAAATATTTAATGTAGAATATTTTAATAATGGAGTAAAACATATTTTAAGTTATAAATTTTTTATTGATTATTCTAGCATTTACTTTAATTAAAACTGAAATAGTTACCTTTTTGAAAGGAAAAAAGAACCAAAAAAAAAACAAAAAAATTTGTTTTTGACCAAAACACACTAATTTTTAAGAAAATAGACACATTTTCAACCAAATAGATAAATTATTAAACAAAAAAATTAATTTTCTACAAAAAAGAGGAATTCTCAACAATTTATATAAATCTTATCAACTAACTATTCAAATGTTTGAAGTAGACAAAACAGTTGAATTTACTACCTTCAACAGCAAAATTTAAAATTGATACTTTATTAAAAAAAGAAAACTCTTTTTTAAAAAAAAAAAATTTGAATTGAACCAAAAAAGAATGAATTTGCAAAAAAAGCTAATTTTCAACAATATTTAAATTTAAAATAAAATAATTCAATTTTCAACCAAAAAGCTCGATTTTTAAACAAAATTAATTTTCTGCTAAAAAAGACAAATTATCAACGAAATAAAAAAAAACATATCTTTTTCAATTTTCTACCGTGACGATTAACTTCATACAAAAAAAAACGAATTTTCAACAAAATAAATATATTTTTAACCAAATAGTTGAATTTAAACTGCCAAATAATTTAGTTTTCTGTAAAATTTTTTATTTTCAACCAAAAAATACTAATCTTTAACAACAACAATCATGTAAGAATTGATATTTAAACCGTGAAAGCTTTTAATTTTAAATAAAAAAGTAGCATATCACCAAAAAAGTAGAAAAGATTTATTTTTAACCATACAATTGCACTTTTCATAAAAAAAAAATATTCTACTAAAGAGTACACTTCTTTAACAAAATCCATATAGCTTCGACAAAACAAAGGAATTTTAAATCATTAGGATTCATTTCCTTTAAAAAGACGATTTTTTAACAAAATACGTGAATTTTCGACTAAAAAGTTTATTTTTAAACTTAAGGGATTAATTTCCTTTTACAAATACGTTTTTTTGAAGTAAAATACTCGATTTTAATTTTTTTAAATTAGGAACCTCATGATAATATAAGAAAATTCATAATTTTTTAATAAACTTTAATAATTTTTTAAATGAACAAATGCATTATTTGAGCACTTATCGACGGAAAAATTCGTTTTTTATGCCAGTCCTTTCAATTTGGATCTTCTTGATAAATTTAGCAACATCCATTACTATTTGATAATCTTTTTTTAATTTATTAAATTTAATAAATTTATTGAATTAAATTTATTAAAAATGTAATAAAAAAAAAAGGTTATTTTCTACAAAAAAGAGGAATTCTCAGCAATTTATATAAATTTGTTCAACTAAACCGTTAAATGTTTGAAGTAAAAAGGATACATTTTTAACCAAAAATTAATCATCGTTAAATAAATTTAATTTAAAAAAGAAATTTTCTACAAAACAGTTGAATTTACTACCTAATAATTTAATTTGTTACCACAGTGTTAAATTGTCAAGCCAAAACAAAAAGACGAATTCTCTATAAAACGGTTGAATTTTCAACAGAAAAATTAATCATTGATATTTTAATTAAAAAAAGTCTTTTCTTTTAAATCAAAAAATATTTTTATTGAACCAAAAAGGACGAATTTTTAAATAAATATTTGAATCCTCAAGCAAAACAGAATAATTTTCAATCAGAAATTTGCATGTTGGTCCATAAACATTAAATTTCTACTATAAGAATTAAATATTAAATAATTAAGAATAATTAAGAATAATTAAGAATAATAAAGAATTAAATAATTGCATTTTTAACCAAAAAATTAGATTTTCAACCTTGAAGATTAATTTTCTACTTGGAAAGACAAATTGTAGAAAAAAAACGAAAAATTTAACCATATAGCACAATTTTCAACCAAAAAAAAATCGTTTTTGACCGAAAAACACTCTTTCAACGTTTTCAACTAAACAGATGAATTTTTTAAAAAATAAAAGCATTTTACCCAAAAAATTGTAATGTTGAACCAAGAAGATTAATTGTCAATCTTGAAGAAATATGTACAGCATATGAAATATGCTGTGAAAAAACGAAAAATTTCACCATATAGAACAATTTTCAACCAAAAAAATTCGTTTTCAACCAAAAAACAGGAATCTTTAACAAAATAGACACATTTTCAATCAAACACATGAATTTTTAAACAAAAAATTAATTTTCTACAAAAAAGAGGAATTCTCAGCAATTTATATAAATTTGTTCAATTAAACAGTTAAATGTTTGAATTAAAAAGGATACAATTTTCTACAAAACATTTGAATTGACTACCTTCAACAGCAGAATTAATAATTGATATTTTAATAAAAAAAGAGTCTTCTTGTAAATCAAAAAATATTTTAGTTAAACCAAAAAAGGACGATTTTTTAAATAAATGCTTAAATCCTTAAACAAAAAAAAAACAATTTTTAATCACCAATTTTCATGTTGAAACAAAAACTTTAAATTTCTACTATAATAGATGAATTTTCAAATAAATCTAATTTTCAATAAGAGTTGAATTTAAAATGATATATTTAAATTTTCAACCAAAAAGCTGAATTTTTAAACAAGAAGAATAATTTTCTGCTCAAAAAGACAAATTGTCAACGAAATAAGAAAAATAAAACAATATCACTTTTAATTTCAGATCAAATTCAAAAAAAAGTTAAAATCGTGTGAAAAACTTAATTTTCAAAGAAAACATGAATTTTCTACCAAACCGTTACATTTAAACTGCCAAATGATTTAATTTTCTACAGAATTTTTTAATTTCCAACCCAAAAATACTAATTTTTAAAAACAAGAAACGTGTAAGAATGGATATTTAAACCGTAAAAGATTTTAATATTAAATAAAAAAGTAGCATATTACCAAAAACTAGAAAAGATTTATATTTAATCCTACAATTGCATTTTTATTTAAAAAATTATTCTAGCAAAATTATTAACCAAATGCATATGTTTTTGACAAAACAGCTGAAATTTAAATCATAAGGATTAGTTTCTATTAAAAAAGACGATTTTTTAACAAAATACGTGAATTTTCCTATAAAAAGTTGATTTTTGAACTTTAAGAAATTATTTCATTTAAAAAAAATTGTAAAGAAAATACATGAGTTTTCCACCCAAATGTTACTTTAAAAAAAATTCATTTTTAAGTGAAGAAAGTTTTTAACCAAATCTTTCTAATCCGGAATTTTCAGAACAAACATGAAAAAATCAACTCAATAATTAAGTTTTCAAACCAAAGAGATGAATATTCAACAAAACCGTTGATTTTTAAACGAAAAGATGACATTTTAATTAAGTTTTTGAACTTTCTAGAAAATATTTTAATTTTCAAAACAAGAAAAAGAATTTTTAAACAAGAAGATTAATTTTTAACAAAAAATATAAATTCTTAAGAAGATACTTTTCCTAAACATACGTAGTGGAATTATCAAACCATAGATTAAAAAAATAATTTAAAAAAAATCAAATTCTTTACAAAACATTTCTAATCCAAAAAGTGTCTGATACACATTTATAATATGACTAATTTACCTTTGCATTTAAAAGGAAACAAAAAAATTATATTTATAAGACTTCAAAAAAATTAATTTAAATTTCAAAATATTAAAATAAGATGTAAAAAATTTAAAGAATTTGATGAAAATAACGAAATTCATGAAAATTCTTCTAAAAAAGTACATTGCAAACAATTCAAATTTGTGAAAACATTCAACCAAATAAGATGAAATTTCTAAAAAGCAGGTAAGTTTCTAATCTGAAAATATAACTTTTCAACCAAAAAGTACAATTTTTCAACAAAATTGTTGAATTTTTTACACAATAATTAACTTTTCTAACCAATAATTAAATTTTCAATCTAAAAAGATGAATTCTCCACAAAAAATGTAATAGTTAATATTTCAACCATAAAATAAAAATTTTTAACAAAAAACAAGTTGAATTTCACCTCAAAATATGAGTTTTCAACAAAAAAGGAACATTTCAAATCAAAGAAATCAGTTTCTTATTAAAACAATAAGCTTTTAACTGAGAATAACATATTTAAATTTACAGTGAACAAACTTAATTTTCAAATTAAAAAATGCGAGTTTGTTTTAAGAGTTAATGTTTTTCCAAACAAACAAACAATTTTAACAAAGTAGTTAATTTTTTTAATTAAAAATATAAATTTTAGAAAGGATCCATATTTAATGAAAAATGGATTAGTTAGATTTTCAGTTCAAAGACTTCTTTTTTAATCAAAAGGGAAACTAATTTTTAGCAGAAGAGTCAAATTTTCAACCTGAAAAATTAATTCTTTAACAAATAAATTAATTTTTTACTAAAAAGATAATTTTAAAAACAAAAATTGAATAATAATATTTCAGTGAAAAATTAATGTTTCTCTGAAAAATAACTAATTATCAACAAAATAGCTAAATTTTCAATCAATTAGAAAATTTTTAAATTAAAATGTTAAATATTCAACAACAAAAAATTGGAAAAAAAGTGTAAGTTTCCACCAAGTAGTTAAATTTTTAACGCTAAGTCCGCAGATTTTTAATAATGTTTTGAATTCCCAAATTTTTTTTTAGTATCTTTTTAAAGTTTCTAAATATCTCTTTAACTTATTATAATTCTTTTTAAAGTTTGTAATCTTGAAAAATTCCTTAAATGGTTTTAAATCCTACAAATATTTGAGAAATAACTCTGAAATCTTCCAGATTTTTTTGTGGCGAAGTTTAAAATATTCAAAGTTCAAATCAATTATCCTAAATTATTTTTAATAATATAGGCAAGAAGTCATGAATATAATCCTTTTTGCATTAAAATGTTATGTCTTTATTATTAAAGAATCATTTACAATTTATATTTTCTCTTTTAGAAATAGATGTGTTAAATTTCAATTCCTTATTTGAAAATTGCAATTTAGAAAATTTCATAAACTTTTTTAGGATGTACTCTAAAATCTTTAAAACCCTTTAAAATATCTAAATTATTTAAAATGGTTAAAATTTAAAAAAATCTTTTGAAATATTTTCAAATATTTTTCAAAGAAATTCAAGAGCATTTGGAAATACATGAAAATCTGAATTCAATGGACGTAAACTCATATTCATTTTTTAAAAGATTAAATTAAATAAAAAGTTAATTTAAAATTACGAAATTTTTACAAATAAAAATTTTTCCCTCAAGAAAGAAATAAAAGTTTTTTTTTATAAATTTTAAAACCTTCGAGCCAAAACACGAATTTTCCCTGCAGAAATATAAGTTTCAAACAAAAAATATGAATTCAGCAAAAAATTAATTTTCCACGAAAGTGATGCATTTCTATCCAACAAAAATAAAATTTCAAAACAAGAAAATTATTTTTGTACCAAAAAAGAAAAATTTTCAAATAAAAAGGGCCAGTTTTTAAAAACGTAAAACTGATTGCATTTTTATTAAAAAAAAAATAATTTTTAAACCAAAAAAGGTTTTTCACTAAACAATTAAATTTTCAACGAAAGACATGAGCCTTCAATAAAAAAATTTAAACAATGTAGTTTAACTTTTACCAAAGAATGACTTTTTAGAAAATCGTTCAATTCTCTACTAAATAGTTCCATTTTTATATAAAAAAAAGAAATTTCTTTTAAAAACAATGAACGTTAATTAAAATTTTGTTTTTAATATTTGCTTTCACTTTTTCTTCATCCACAAAATATTCCAGTTGATTTTTCAAGATCAAAATATGAATTTTGTAACGCAAAATAAGTTTTTACGAAAAAAATTGAATTTTCAATCCAAAAAGACCAATTTTTATCCAAAGGATGATTTTGTGACAAAATTGTTGAATTCTCTACTAAATAGTTCCATTTTTACCAAAAAAATGAAATTTCTTCTAAAAACGATGAATTTTAATTAATTTTTTTTATTCCAGTTGACTTTTCAAGCTCAAAATATAAATTTTGTAACGAAACAGAAGTTCTTAGGAAAAAAAAAATTAAATTTTCAATCCAAAAAGACCAATTTTTATCCAAAGGAAGATTTTTTGACAAAATTGTTGAATTTTTTACCCAATAGTTTCCTTTTTATCCAAAAAATATGAAAATTCTCTTCAAGCAGATGAATGTTTTTTTTTTAATTAAAAAATTAGTCGATTTTTCATTCAAAAAAGATTCCAGTTGACTTGTAAGATTAAAATATGAATTTTTAACAAAAAATGAGTTTCTACGAAAATAATTGAATTTTCAATCCAAAACGACGGATATTTTCAACAAAAAATATTTAGAATTTTTAACAAAATATTTAAATTCTCTACCATATAGTTGAATTTTTAACCGTAAAAGATGAAATTTGTACTAAAACAGGTGAATTTTTAATAATAGACGACAAATTTTCTTTAAAAAGTTGAACGTTATCCAGAAAAAGTCTCAGTTTATTTTTGAACATCAAAATATAAATTTGAAGCAAAAAAGTAAATTTCCTGTGAAATAGTTAAATTTTCAACAAAAGATTGGAATTTTTAACGAAACAGTGGCATTTTAATCCAAGAAAGATAAAATTTCTCTTAAAGCAGAAAAATTTTTCAATAAAAAAACAGTAAATTTTTTATCCAGAAATGACTGTAGTTTTGTAATTACCAAAAAAATATTAAATTAAAACAAAAAGGTAATTTTCTAAGAAATATTTAAGTTTTCTAGAGAACAGCCGAATTTTTAACTGAAAAGCATGACTTTTAAAAAAAATTTTGAATTTTCAACCGAACAGTTGCATTTTTATTCAAGAAAGATGAAATTTCTTTTAACAGGGATGAATTAAAAAAAAATTTAAATAGTAAAATTTGTATCCAAAGAAGATTCCAGTTCATTTTCAACACAAAAATATAGAAAATTGTAAACAATAAGTTAATTTTCTGCTTAACATTTGAATTTTGTTATCAAAAATAATGACTTTTAAACCAGATTTTTTAGTTTTCAACCAAAAAGTTACGTTTTTTCCTACGAAAAATAAAAATTGTTCTAAGACAGGTGAATTTGAAAATCAAAAAGATAGATTTTCAAAAAAAGAATGGAATTTTCATCGGAAAAGATTTTATATATAAATATAAAAATAAGAATTTTAAACAATAAGTAAATTTTCTAGGAATTAGTTTAATTTTCAACAAAACCGTTACATTTTTATCCAAGAAAGCTGCACTTTTTATTCTACTAAAGAAGATGAACTTTTAAATATAAAAAATAAATTTTAAGAAAAAATAGTTTTCATCCAAAAAAAGGTCTAAGTCGATTTTATCAGCCACAAAATGTGAATTTTAAAATTCAAGAAGTCCCGGAATTAAAAGTAATTTTAAAAAGTGACTAAAACTGTCTGTCTGACAAAAATACTTCTTACAAAAATTACCTGTTCTCTCAAAAAATAGCAAAAAATCATTCAAATTCGTCATAAACAATTTTTTACAGGACACGCAGTTTTTGTTTTAATCGTAAAAAATAACATGCGAAATTCAAAAATTAAATTTTTCGAAAAACGACACAAGGTACGAACTAAAATCACATTTGTCCACCCCAAAAAGATCTATAAATTTGTTATTAATCATTTTTAGACAGGACGATTAGATTTCCTTTCAATCTTAAAAAATAAGAATAAAAATTAAGAATATATCTTTTTGTAAAAACGACACAAGAGACGAACAAAATTAAAAGAAAAAAGTTTGTTTACCAACAAAAATCTACAAGTTTGTTATAAACTAAAATAAGATTTTATTTATCAACATTTTTTGCCTAAATTACATCTCATTGAATATAAAGAAATTAGATTTATGAAAAAGCAACACAAATTGCAGAAAAATGTTTATTATTATTTTTCATTTTAATAGAATACGCTTTTTTGAATAATAAAAATAAAACAATAAAAATGTTTTTGTTTTAATACTAATTCATATCATGCATGGTAATAATATAAATTTATTAAAATGATATACATTTTTCATGATGTCTGAGAATAATAATATATATAAGAAAGATATAAGAATAAAATAATAAATTTATTAACAAAAATAATAACAAATGTCTAATAATAATAAAGTAATTATTAAAAAGGGATTTAAACTTTATTTTTCAATATCTGAATCAACAGCCCCAGACCGAGTTATATAATTAAACATAATATATATTTGATATAATAGAGTTGAACCTGAATAAAAAAGGTCGCATTTTCCACGAAATCAAGTGCGAAGCATGAGATACGTTATGAGAATGTGTTCTTAAAAGCCAAAGGAGTTTTAACAAAAGAGAATTCACAATCATCAACTGAGAGTTGTCGATTTAATTTTAATTTTAAAATGCTTGCGCACAAATGTGGATTAAATAGAAAGACCCTGCGCGTAGCGCGAGGTGAAAGCATCATCGAGCGCGAAGCGCGATATAAAAAAATTAACGAGCGTGAAGCGCGAGATAAATATATTATCAAACGTGCAGCGCGAGAACCAACAGTCACGCACCTAGGCGCGCTCAAGCTTGCGAGTGAAGCGAGCCGCGCCGTGCTCGCGCGGCAGGCAATTTTTTTTCAATCACTGACTTAGCCTGGAAAATGAACTTTCCTGATTTTTCCCTGATTTCCTGATTTTTCCTGACATGCAGCCACCCTCTTTGAGAAAAAATATTTTTTTCTCGTAATCAATCTAGACGAGCAAAGCGATGAAGGCAAAAACACAATATTTCATTTCTCAATCTGTTCTGATATACCTGTCCAATGAAGCAATCGAACATAAGTTCGTTACGTCGGGTCTGTCATATTTTTCGCGATGTCACAATTCACGTGACAAATCTGTACCTATACAGTTAAGAATAGCCAGAATCCGATCCATCACAATTTTTCAGTATAGCAAGGTCATCCATCAACAACGTTTCAGAATTCGAGGAACCCTCGTATACTTACTGCCCCTTCTCAGAAATCATTTGTTCCCATTGAGAGTCTTCAAAGCTCTGCATTTACTCAAATCTGAAACAAACAAGGTTTAGAAAATTTAATTCGATTTGAAAAAATGCTCTAGTAATTTTTGAAATTGGAATTCTTATGACAATTTAAAAACGCATTTTAAATAAAATTAAAAAAAAAGATGTCCTTCGCTCTGTTGCACAGTGGGGCAAAAAAACGTGGGTTTTTAACTTTTTCTTAAATAAAAGCTAATAAAATTTCGCGTCAAACTGTCGTGACCAATTTTTATATTTTTTTTATTTTTTTAATCATTTAATAACAAATATGAAAAAAATGATTTTCAATGTGTAGCGGTTTTTGAAAAATGCTTTTAATTTAATCACAAATGCACCGAAAACTAAAAGAAACTGTCCAAAAAAGATTTCTAATGGCATTGCAAATGGTAAAATATTTATTGAATTTGTTATAAACAAATAAGTGAATTAAAATGGTTTCTTGGGGATTGGCGGTAATTCATCACTTGATTCGCAATAAAATTTTAAAAAACTTAAGGACAAAAAGAGTTTTTTAGTTAAATTATATAAAAGTTAATAAATAATTTGTTATTTTTAAAGCAATTTTTATAAACAAATATCCACATCAGGTACTTTTGATGGAATAAATAAAGTTTTTTCTATCTACTCGAATATATATTACTTGGAAATAAAATCTAAGTTTAATATTTGGCCAACAAATAAAAATTAATAACTATTAAAACTACCTTAATTAACAAATCCACTATTTGGCTATTTCTTGAGACACAAACTTGATTTTTTCAATAAAATCAACTGAAAATAACTAACTTCTAAATTTTGAAGAACATTTTGATAAAAGTAAACAATTTATAATTTTAAACAAAAATGATTTGAACAAATTTTTACCATTTTATGTTTAAATAAATAAAATACGGCTTTTTCACGGAATTAACAGCAAGTTATTTAGCAATGATTATTTTTCATAGTCCATTTTTGTATTAGCAATTAGTTAACTTATGGCACGGAATTATTGCTAAGTAATTTTAATTATATTCCACACAATTATTAACTTTTCTTTGGTGACCAAATATGATACTAAGATTTTATTTTCAAGTAATATATGATAGTTTCCATTAAATAATATTATTTAACAAAAATACATGATATAGATAATTTTATAAAAATTGCCTTTAAAATAACAAATTATATATTTACTTTTATTAATTCAACTAAGCAACTCTTTTTGTCCATAAAATGTTCGAATTCATTTCGAATCAAGTGACCAGTATCCCACGAAATTTTCTGATTTTATATTTTATATTTTTTGAAATTTTTAGTAATGTTCCAACTTAAGATTTTTTTGAAAAAAGTGAATTTTGTGTATAGTTACTAAAAAATAAAGAAATAATTATAATAAGAGAGTTAAAATTTAAGTAAGATAAAATATTTTATTGTTTACTGTAAAAGTAATATACTTTTTCAAATGCCTGTAAACAAATCTGTTATTCTTTGTTATTTATATTCAATTATATCCAAAAATCGACTTTTTCAGAAATTACTTATCGGATTATTTTTACTTTTTATCTTAAAAAATTCGTAGGGTTACAGATAACATTAAAAAAAAAACCATTTTAAAGATATTTAATATTTATTACGTAATTTCAGAACGATTTCTTCATTTCTTAGTAACTGAATACAAAAATCGTTTTTTTTTCTGAAACTGTCAGACAGATGATTTTCATTTTTATCTTGAAATTATTGTAATATAAATGATATTTTTATTATGATATAATTATAATTATATATAAATGAAACTACTGTAATATTTATATTTTCATAGTTGTAATTATATATAATTATATTATAATAAATAGTGTTGTAAAATGCAATCGTTGAATTTTTAAGTTAAATCGATTTATTTACACAGAAAAAAAAGATTTTAACAACAAAATTTAAGTTTTCAAGCAAATAGATGAATTTTCAACTAAAATAATGAACCTTCAATTAAAAAAATTAGTTTTCAACCAATAACTTTCAACCAAGTATTGGAATTTTGAAACCAAAACGATAAGTAATTCTTGTCGAATAATGTAAAAGTTAATATTTAAACCAAAAATATTTAAACAAAAAAGTTTTTTAAATTGTTAAATCGTCCACCAAACTAGATTATTAGTTGTAAACGAAACAGTTAGTTTTCACTAAAAAGGATTATATTTTTACTAGGGAAGAAATAAATTTTAACAACAAAAAAAAGTTTTTTTAACTAAGACAGCTACATTTTCAACTGAAGAGTAGAAATTTTAACTAAAAAAATTAATTTTCCAACAAAAGAGATCAATTTTTATCAAAAAAGTTGATTTTCTACATTAACATGTCGAATTTTTCAAAAAACTTAAATTTTTAATCCCGATGAGACAAACGTATAATAAAAGAGCAGACTTTCTACCAAGACAGCTGCATGTACAAATTTTTAACTAAAAAGTTAATTTCATATCAAGAAATATAATTTATCAACTAAAAAGCTAAATTTTTAACAAAACAAAAAAATTAATTTCCAACCAAAAAGTCGCACTTACAAAAAAAAATAGTTACACTTTTAAGCCAAAGAGACGAATTTAAAGAAAGTGGAATTTTAAACCAAATACTTGAATTTTCAATATAATGATAAAAATTTAGAACAAAAAATATGATAGAAAAAAAAAGTGAAAAGAAAAAAAATCTATCGATTATTTGTCTTTTTTTTAGTGTTTAACAACCAAAACAAGTGCATTTTCAGCAGTTGAATTTTCAAGCAAAAAAGAAGAAGTTTTAATCCGACATTTGAATTTTTAACAAAGTATTGATTTTGAACCAAGAAACAAGTCCTTTTTACAAAAAATTATTTTTTCACCAAAAGAGATAAATTTGAATCAAATGAGTTGAGTTTTTTTACTGAAAAATTAAAATTAAAGAAGTTAAATTAAAATTAAAATGAAAATAGAAGAAAAAAGAGAAATTCTTTTAATAGGGGAAAAAAAGGGAATTTTTCTTAAAAAAAGTTACTGGTGATATTTTAAAAAAATTGACATAAGTTTCTGTGTATAACTCCTGTGTTAATTCAAACATTTTTTAATTAATTATCATACCTAAATTTAGTTCTAATAATCTTTAATTTTCTACAAAATCATAATTTCAAAATTTCCTGATTTTTCCTGACTTTCCCCAAATATTTTGTAATTTTCCCTGACTAGCCTAAAATTTCCTTTTAGTTATAAAAGCAACCTCAAATCTATGGAATAAATAATAATAATAATAATAATAACATTAACAATAATAATTTAAAAAGAATGTTTGTTTATAAATTTATATTAAATACTGTTATTGACAACATTCATACAAAAATTACATAAAATGTATGCAACCAAATAATTGGGTTTTCCTGCCAAAAAGACCATTTGTAAATCAAAAGTGGAAGAATTAAAATCTTAGATAAAAAAAAACATTTTTAACGAAAAAAATTATAAAATTTCAGCAAAATGGTTAAATTTTTAAACAAACTGATGAATCTTTAATTAAAAAAATAAAATATTTACGAAAAGTGCGATAGTTTATATTTTAATTGTTAATCATTACAGCAGAATATAACCGAAACGGTTATAAACCGAAAAAGGATAAATTTTCAAGCAAAAATGGAATAGTTACATTTTAACTATAAATAATTAATTTTTTAATAGGAAAAATCTAATTTTGTACAAAATAGTTCAATTTTTGACCAATCAAATGAATTTTTTAATAAAATGATAAATATTCAACAGCAACAAAATAAATTTTTGATTATAAGAGACAATGCTTCAACTAATGAAATTTTTTTTTGTTTAAAGGCGAATTTTCACCGTAAACAGCGAAATTTTCAAAAAAATGGAATAATAAAATGATAAGTAAAAAAATTAATTTTCAACCCAATAAAATCATTTTTCAAACAAATAGAGACTAAAGTGGAATTTTTCTTAAAAAAGTGACTACAGTGATTTTTTTCTTCAAAAGCAGGTTAAGAGTAACATGAAAAAAATTTGATTAAAAATGGTGACTTTAGTGATTCAGTGCAGCACTGCGTTGATGAAAACATTGTTAAATTAATAATAATATCAAATTTTGTGTTAATTTGTAGTTTGCTAAAAAATCCTTATTTAAAAAATTTCTGATTTTTCCTGATTTTGCTAGACTTTCCCAGACTAATTTGTAATTTTCCTGAACGGTCTTAATTTTTCTTTTATTGTATACAAACAACATCAGATTTAGGAGTTGAATAATTGTAACGCAAAAAGAATATTTTTTTATCATTTTTTTGTAACTTTTAGTGACAACAGTCATACAGCATTTTATAAGAGATCTGTTAAAAGTTCATAATTTTCTAACCAACAATGGAAAAATTAATTTTTAATTTTAAAAAACTTATTTTTTCAGTTAAAAAATTACTTTTTCAGTTAAAAAAAATTATTTTTCAGTTAAAAAATTAGTTTTTCAGTAAAAAATTAATTTTTCAGTTAAAAAAATTAATTTTCAGCCAAAATATTGGCGACTTTCAAAAAGGTAGTAATATTTTTATTCAAAGTGATGAATCTTCGATTTAAAACATGAATTTTCAACGAAAAGTAGGATAGTCGACCTTTCAATTCTCAATAAAAGACAGTAGAATTCACCCAAAAAATATGAATTTTAAACAAAATAAAATTATTTTAAACTAAAAAATATAAATTTCCAAGCAAGAATGGAATAGTTCAATTTTAAATCTAAATAAATAATTGTAAATTGAAAAAAACGAATTTTTAGCAAAATAGTTCAACTTTCAAACAAAGAAATGAGTTGTAAACTAAAATAGTCAATATTAAAAAAAAAGAATTTTCAATAAAACAGATGATGTTTAAACTAATAAAATTGCCTTTTTAACAAAAGGACGAATTTCTAACAAAATAGTTGAATTTTCACCTGAAACTGATACATTTTCAGCCAAATAGATTTTTCGTAATATTTTGAATAAAAAAGTTTTTTTTACTGAATAAAATAAAATATTCAAAAACTAATGACTAAAATCGAATCTTACTATTTAAAAAAGTAACTATACTGACTTTTTCTTTAAAAGTGGCTAAAAAGTAACTTTAAAAAGTGATTAAAACTACTGACTTTAGTTATTGTTTAAAGCCCTAGCTTACAATTTTTCTTCAACTTTTAGTGTCAACAGTCATACAGCATTTTATAAAAGATGTGCCAAAAGTTTATAATTTTCTAGCCAAAAACGAAAAAATGTTTTTTTCAGTTAAAAAAATTAATTTTCAGCAAAAAAAATTCGCCACTTTTAACAAGATTATTACATTATATACATTATATACATACATTATATTACATTTTTATTCAAAGTGATGAATCTTCGATTTAAAAAATGATTTTTTAACGAAAAGTAGGATAGTCAACCTTTGAATTTTCTATAAATAATTTTCTATGAATAATTAATTTTCAACTGAAAAAAACGAATTTTTAACAAAATAGTTCAACTTTGAAATAAAGAAATTAGTTATGAACTTAAATTGTAAATATTAAAACAAAAAAGAATTTTCAATCAAAAAGATGATGATAAAAATTAATTTAGAACCAAAAAAGATTACTTTTGAATGAAATTCTTTGAATCTTTAACAAAATAGATGACCCTTTAATCAAATAGTTAAATATTTAACCAAAAAGATTAATTTTCTAACGAAAAATAAGAATTTTTAGCAAAATACAAGAATGTACTAATGAGATTGCCTTTGTAACAAAAATACGAATTTCTAACAAAATAGTTGACTTTTCACCGAATAAAATAAAATGTTTAAAAAGTAATAGCAGTTGAAAAAATTAATTTTCAGCCAAAAAAATTAGCCACTTTTAACAAGAAAGTTACATTTTATATTCAAAGTGATGAATCGTCGATTTAAGAAAGATATTCTCGACGAAAAGAAGGATAGTCGACATTTTAATTTTTAATAAAAGAATAGAATGATTTACCCAAAAAATATGAATTTTTTAACAAAATAAATGTGTTTTAAACTAAAAAATATAAATTTCCTAGCAAAAATGGAATATTTCAATTTTAAATATGAATAAATAATTTTTAATTGAAAAAAGCGATTTTTCAACAAAATATTTCAACTTTCAACCGAACAAATTATTTATAGAGTGAAATTGTAAATATTAAAACAAAAAAGGTTTTTTAATAAAAAAAATTATGTTTTAACTAATGAGATTTCCTTTGTAACAAAAAGACGAATTTCTAACAAAATAGTTGAATTTTCACCTGAAACTGATACATTTTCAGCCAAATAGATTTTTCGTAATATTTTCAATAAAGAAATCAATTTTCTATTGAATAAAATAAAATTTCTAAAAGCTAATGACTAAAAACTAATTATACTTTTAAAAAATAACTATATTAATTTCTTCTTAAAAAGTAGCTAAAAAGTAACTTGAAAAAAATTTGATTAAAAGTTGTGACTTTAGTCATAGCGTGCAGCCCTGTATTGACGGAAACATTAGTAATTTAATAAATAAACCTGAATTTAGTGTGAATCTGTAGTTTGCTACAAAATCCTAATTTCAAAAATTCCTGATTTTTCCTTAATTTTCCAGACTTTCCCCCACTAATTTTTTATTTTTCCTGATTGGTCTAAATTTTTCTTTTATGGTATGCAAAAAACATTACATTCAGGAGTTAAATAATTGTAACGCAAAAAGAATGTTTGTTTACAATTTTTTAAAACTTTTAGTCGCAACAATAATACAACATTTCATAAGAAATCTGTTAAAAGTTCATAATTTTCTAACCAACAATGGAAAAATTAATTTTTCATTAAAAAAAATAATTTTTCACTTTAAAAAATTAATTTTTCAGTTCAAAAAATTATTTTTCAGCCAAAAAAATTTGCTACCAAAAAATATGAATTTTCAACCAAATAAATGATTTTTAAACTAAAAAATATAAATTTCCCAGCAAAAATGGAATAGTTCAATTTCAAATATAAATAAATAATTTTCAATTGAAAAATTTTTTTTTTTAACAAGATGGTTTAACTTTCAAACAAGCAAATGAGTTTCAAACTTAAATTGCCAATATTAAAAAAAAAATAATTTTTAATCAAAAATATGATGTTTTAACTAATCAGATAGTCTTTGTAAAAAAAGACGAATTTCTTACAAAATAGTTGAATTTTCAGCTAAAACAGATACATTTTCAGTCAAATAAATTTCTCGTAATATTTTCAATAAAAAAATTAATTTTCTATCGAATAAAGTAAAATATTCAAAAACTAATGACTAAAAATGAATTTTACTTTCAAAAAGTAACTATATTGATTTTTTCTTTAAAAGTAGCTAAAAAGTAACTTAAAAAGTTTCTAAAGGTACTGACTTTAGTTATTGTTTAAAGCCCTTGTATTGATTGAAATATTGTTAAATTAATAAATATACCCAAATTTATTGCATTTTCCCTATGCAGCAATCTTTTACAGTAACATTTTTTCGAAAATTAAATTAACATTCTAAAAATGTGAATTACGAATAATTTAAAAATCTAAAATATGAACTTTGGTTGAACCAGAAAAGCTGAAAGGCCCACCAACTATGTTAGCAATTTCAACAATAAAACTACCCCTTCGATGGAAACACGCGAACAGCTACTTAGCCTCACGAATCGCTATCGCCACCAGTGTCACGTGACCAAAAATATCCAGGGTGAATTCTCAAAGCTGATTGGCTGCTCTCCGGATTGACGAAGCGTGTCACGTGACACGCCTACGAGTCACGCGAGGTATCTTGAAACAACCCTTTCCGTGACTTTAAGTTTGGGGGGGGGGGGCAACTTCTAAGAATGCGGTTCAGCGGAAGTGGGTGACCCCGGATCATTTCAGATTCCCCTCGATTACTTCTATAATTAAATAATAATTAAATAAATAAATTATAAACCAAGTGGTTTTATTTTTTTGCGACGAATATGAATTTTTTAACAAAATACATTCATTTTTCATGCGTTTAATTTTCAACTAAAAAGATAAATTTTTCACCAAAAAATATGTAGTACAATTTTCAGTTTAAAAAATTAGTTTAGGAACCAAAAAAGATTACTTTTGAATAAAATTTTTTGAAGTTTTAACAAAATAGTTGACCCTTTAACCAAATAGTTGAATTTTTAACGAGGAAGATTAATTTTCTAACGAAAAATAAGAATTTTTAGCAAATTGCAAGAATTCTGAACGCTGTGGATTAATTTTCAACTAGAAAAGATAAATTTTCTATAAAAAGATGTATTTAAAATTTTAGTGAAAAAATTAATCTCCAACAAAAAAATTATTTTCAACAACATAGTGACACAACAACATTTTGTTCCATAAAAATGATTTTCCAACTGACATAATGAATCTGCAACTATAATATTTTTCAGTCAGAAAATCAAATTTTAACCAAAAAACAACGAGTTTTTCAATAAAAAGTTCATTTTTCCACCAAAGAGAAAAATTTGCAATAAAAGTGATGAACCAAAAAAATCAAAAAATGGCTTTTTATAAAATCTCATACTTTTATACAGAGTAGATTAATTCTTTATCAAAAGAGATGAATTCCTAAAGAAAAATTATTAGTTGATATTGAAAAAAAACTTATTTTACTTTGAGAACAATATATGTTTCATTCTACCAAAGAAGTCAAATTAAAAAAAAAAACAGTTCAATAAAATGTAAATTTTTTATTAAAAATGGAACAGTTACATTTTTAGTTAAAAATTTAAGTTTTAACTAAAAAGGGAATTTTTAACTAAATAATTAAATTTTCTAATGAAAAAGAAATTTGAAAAAAGTAATTAAACTTTCAACTAAGTAGTTGAATTTTTAAAACCAAAAAATTGATTTTTCAATTTTCTAAGAAAGAAAAAGCTTCATGAAAGCAGTTAAATTTTTGAACAAAAAATGATTTTTCGCAACATTGGTTTATTTTTAACAAAATATTTCATCTTTTAATCACATAATTGAATTTTCCAAATAGAATATTAATTTGTACAAAAAAAAACGAATTTTCAATAAAACAATTAAATTTTCAACGAAAGAGATGAATTTGCAACAAAAACGATGAATTCCAAAAAAATGTAAACGGTTGACTTATCAAAACGAATACTTTTTAACAGAGTTTATAATTTTTAACTAACAAAGATAAATTTTTAACAAATGGTTAGGTTTTCAAATATAAGACAAATTTTCGAACAAAAAAGATATTTTTTAATTTTTAGTTAAAAAACTAATTTGAATTTTTCAACTAAAAAAGATTAACTTTATACCAAAAGTACAACTTTTCAAGAAAATGGTTAAATTTTTACCAAAGAATTGAAATATTTTCTCAAAACCTAGAAGTTGATATTTTAACAAATCATTATATTCAAAAAAAATAAAAAATGGTTGAGTTTAATCAAAAAGATAAATTTTTTTAAGAAAAAGGATTTATTTTTAGCCAAGTAGTTGAATTTTCAGCTAAAAAGAACAAGGCGAATTTTCTTTTCGAAACAAAATGATTTTAAACTAAAAAATTTAATTTAAAAAAAAGTTTTAACTTTATAATTGAAATTTTAGTTAAGTAAACGAATTATGAAATAAAATATTCAATCATGAACCGAAAGGATATATTTTTCACAAAGTACTTGACTTTCAACAAGTAAAAGAAGTTAAAAGGTTAATTATGAAACAAAAATAGAATAGCTCAACTTTCAATTATAAAATTAACTTTTAACAACAACTAACTTTAACTAAACATATAAATCTTTAACCAAAAAGAGTAAATATATATAAATATATATAAAATTTAAAAATTTTATATTTTTACCAGAAAAGATTTTATTTTGACATAAAAGGATTTAAATTTAACTAAAAAGTCTAAATTATGAAAAAAAACTAATTTTGTACCAATAAAATCTTGAATGATCTAGACTGTCAGTCATTTATGGGTAATTTGCTACATCTATCAAAATCTAAGAATTTAAGAGAGAGTTTTAATTTATGAATAATAATTAAAAATAAATTAGTCAATTTAAGTAGATATTCAATTTAATAAACAATATTCACGGATTCGTCTATTAAAACGACTGCTAGGTCAGTAGAAATGACTGATTCATCATTTTAAAATAATGCTTGATTAATTTATTCAGTCAACTTTAACTGTTTTAAAATTAGGAATTGTTTGATTTTTTAAAAAAAAAAATTACTAAAAATAATTAAATGAGTTCATTATATTTTTTTAGAGTATCCCTTAATACGAACTTTACTTTCCCCTGTCAGAAAGAATACCAATTAAGATCGACTAAATTATTCATACCCATTATAACTGCCCATTTGACGGACACGTGCGTCATTTACAATATTTCATATGGTAGAGATTATTTTCATCAAAAAGACTAAATTATAAAAAAGGAATTTTTATTTTTCACCAAAAAAAGCGCATTTATTTTATTAATAAAGTCAGTTCTTTTAAGTAATATAATTACACGATATTATTCTAGCTGACGAATCCGTCACTTCTTTTGATAGAAAATCAATCATCCAGTAGCTACTTAATTCAATCAAAAATATGGACGGATTTATCTGTTAAAACGAATGTTTTGTCAGTAAAATTAAATTATTTATCAATCAAAAGATGCCTAATTATCAGTCAAATTTACTGAATAAATCAGTCGTTTTAAATTATACAATGTGATGTCTCAATCAGTCATTTGTAGTTAATTTTATTCATCAATAAAAATGAAGGAACTAGGATTTTTAATTAATTAATAATTAATTAATTAATTAATAATTATAATTTTTTAATTTTACATTTTTATTCCACCAGACGAATCAGTGACTTCCATTGATCTAAAATCAGTCATTTCGAGTAGGTATTTGATGCTATCAGTAATATTGATGTATTTACCTCTTAAAATTACTGATTTCTCAGTAGGAACGATTGATTTATCAAACAAAAGATGCTTGATTAATTGAATCAGTCAACATGTGTCTGATTTAAATTTAGAGCTTAGCAGATAAATTTTTCATACAAAAAAACAACGGGACTCGTTTAGATCTTGAAAAAAGTTTAATTATTAGAAATAATAAAATGAGTGTTTTATTTTTTTAAAAGTATCGTTTGATCGGTAAAAGATGAAAAAAGAAGAATCCGAAAGAAGATTTCTATGAAAAGAAAATAATGAATCTAATTAATAACGTCCCCTGACCGAATCAATAAATATGACTTATCTGAATTCTAACTTTCATTGATTAAATCAGTCCCATTTGAATGACATAATCAGTCAAATTTACTCAATAAATTAGTCGTTTTTAATTGTATAATGTGATGTGTTAATCAGTCATTTATGGTTAATTTTATTCATTTATCAAAATATAGCAATTGAACCGCTGGCGACCAAAAGGGGACACGGCCGGATTCAGCCTGAGAAGTATTGTCCTGAGTATCAATTTTAA
>JAAAKG020208571.1:0-22799 GCA_010014905.2 Druon quercuslanigerum | reverse complement strand
TATGAATATTTTAATTATTAATTTAATATTAATATTTAAATAGTATTTATTACTATTTATTATTTTTATTTATTTTTTATTTATTATTTATTATTAATTAATATTTAATTATTACCTAGACAAATTGAATTTTTAACAGAAAGATTTTTCAACCAAAAATTGAACAGTAAAATTTGTAATTAATAGAATTACGTTCAACCGAAGAGGTGAATTTTTAACTAAAATGATTAAATATTTATCTGGAATGGTTACATTTTCAATTTTTAAAAAATTTAACCTAAAAAAATAATTTAAAAAATTGATACATTTCCAAACAAAGTGATGAATTTTCAATTAAAATTATGAATTTTAAGCTAAAATGACGATTTTTTAAATGAAAATTCAACTATTTTTTTGAAAATTTATCTTTTTATTTTAAAGAATTGCATCTTACTTGGAAAAAAATACAACCGTTTGGTTAAAAATTCAAGTAATTTGTAGAGAATCTACTTATTTAAAATTCATATTTTGGCATTAAAGTCAAACTAAAATCTTTTTTGAATGAAAATTCAAATATTTGTTTTAAAATGTGTTCTTTTTACTTAAAAATGTATCTGTTTTAGTATAAATTTTATCTTTCTTGTATAAAAATGCAAATGTTTTGTTTAAATTTAATCTTCTTTTTTTCGAGGATTCAACTATGTTGTTTGGAAATTTTCGTTAAACCACTTTATGAAGAAATCCTTTTTTTGTTTGTTGGAAATTTATATTTTTAGTTAAAAATTCATCTTTTTAGTTGAAAGTTTAACTGATTCGTTGAAAACTAATTTTTTTTTCTTAAATAAAGGCTTATCTCATTGATTGAAAATTAGACTATTTAGTTGAAAATTAATTTATTTTCGCTGAAAATTCATATTTTATTGTTAAAAATTTAATCTTTGTATAAAAAATTCGTCTTTTGGCTTAAAGGTTCAACAATTACGCAAATTTATGTTTATTTCCTGGCAGAAAAATCTTTTAGTTGAATTAAATTTAAATTTAAAAAAAATTAAATTTCATCTTCTTTGGCTGAAATATCCAAGAAGATTCACTTTCCACATAAAAAAACGAATTTTCAAACCGAATGGTGAAACTTACTACTAAAAAAATAGATTTTCAGAAAAAAAAATTTTAAATAAAAAAATTAATTTTCAACCATAAAGATTAATTTTCACACAAAAGAAATTAATTTTCTTCAACAAAAAAAAATTTTTTAAGAAAATAGGTAAATTTTTAACTAAAAAGATTAATTTTTCCAACAAAAAGATCAAATTTTAACTAGAAAAAGTACATTTTCAAACAAAAATAGACTAGTTAAATTTTTAATTCAAAAAATTAACTTTTAATGCAGAAAAATTAATTTTCAACAAAACCGTTAAGTTTTTTGCCAACAAAATAAATTTTCAAGCAAAATGATAAATTTCTCACCATGAAAATTAATTTTCAAACAAATAAATTAATTTTCAACCAAAAATATAAATATTTAACCAAGAAGATTAATTTTTCACCACAGAAAATAACAAATTTTTAAACAGAATAATTGATTTTTTAACTAAAAAGGATACATTTTGAAGTAAAAAAAATTTGCAACTGATAAGATTAATTACTAACCAGGAAAATTAATTGCAAATTAAATAAATAACTTTTCAACCAAAATGATTAACTTTGAACCAAGAAGATTAATTTTCTACTAAAAGAAATGAATATTTAAACCAAAAAAATTAATTTTTAATTAAATACATTACAGTTTAACAAAACATGGAATTTTTAAATTTTTAGATAGAAAAAAACTAATTTTTTAAGAGAAAAATTATTCTTTACCAAAATGGTAAAAATTTTAAACAATAAAATTAATTTTTAACTAAAAAAGATTAAGTGTCTATAATAAAATACGAATTTTTTTAAAAATACATGCATTTTCAAAAACAAAAATTCATTTTTAAATAGTTGATTTTTCAACAAAAAATATTAATATTGAAACACAAAAAATTAATTTTCTTTGACCAAGAAATTTTCAACTAAAAAAGGTTTTCAGTTAATTTAACTGTTACATTTTTTTGTTGAGGATTCATCTTTTTAGTTAGAAAATTCAAGTAGTTTGTTTAAAAAAGTCATCATTCATGGTAAAAAAGTCATTTTTTTATAAATAAATTTGAAACTTAAAAAATTTTATATGAATTTAAATTTGAGAATCTAGAAGATTATAAAAATACATTTTATTTTACTGGTTTCTACAAAATATAAGAAAAATTCGAGCACTGTTTATTGTCTATTAGATATATTCTTGAAAATGATTCCAAGTTTTAAAATAACTTAAATTTATTCACAAACTCCTTAATTCTCAAAAATATATTTAGCTGTATCAAAAATTTTTCTTAACATTTTTAAGTCATCCAGAATGTAAAAAATTGTTGTAAAATCTTACAAATTTTCCTAAGAGTTTCAAGAAAATTTTTTTATTCACTTTAAACCTTTCAAAACTTATTTGAAGCTTATAAAAATTTGATTCGTAATCTCTAAAAAAAATCTACATTTTTAAAAATCTTTTACTAAATTTAAAAATAAATTTTAATCTTATCAAAATGAAACATTTTGCTTAAATCATCTACTCTCTTTCGAAATTTAAGGAAATATTTTGAAATCTTTTAATTTTCTCTTGGTTGTAAAATCCTTCGAATTATTTTAAATTATTCAAATTCTTCGTGCATTTTTTTTTAATTCTGCAAAATTAGAAAAATTGTCTTAAAATCTTTCAGATTCTTTTTTAACGATTTTAGAAATCTTTTTAAATATTCTCTTAAAATTAATTAAAAAAATTAAAGATCATTTTAATTAAAAATTGTTTTCATTTTCTTGAAACCCTAGAAAATTCCTCAAATATCTTGTACGTTTTTTTTTTCATCGTTTCAAAACTCATCAAGAAAAAAAACATAAAGAATTTTCCCATGAATCTTAAAAATATTTTTATAATTCTCTTCACGCCCGCAAAATTGAGTTTACCTAAAGATTATTAAAATCCTTAACAATTAAAAGAATTGGCCTAAAGTCTTGAAATTATTCTCTTAAAATTAAACCTTAACAATTATAAAATTTTCCCAGAAATCTTTTAAAAAATTTAATCTCAAAATCTTTTAAAACTATTAAAAAGCTTCTAAATTTATTTTTGTATTCTTAAAAATAAATTTTTCCAATTAAACATGATAATTTGTTAAATCATATAACTCGTTTCAAATTTTTTTTTTAATTTTCTAATATTTAAAAATGTGTTATTATGGAGTCTAAATTGTTTATTTAATAATATTTGGAAACATAAATGCACGGATGTCTATTAAATTTATGTTAATTTAATTCGGTTGTATTTATTTGAAATTGTTATTTTTGCTTATTTAATTTAGTTAAAAGCTTCTAGTAAAGAAATAATTAAAATTCAAGGTTTTCGTGAAAAATGGATGATTTCCAGATTTTCAAAATTAGAAAAAATGCAAGATTTCGAGATTTTTAGAGTCGCTAGACACCCTATTGAAAATTACTTTGACAAATTTGTATACGTACGACAATATCATTGTAATAAGCTAATTTTGCCAGCTCGCCTGCTTCCAGAACGTCTTTGTAGAATTTCTCATTGTATGAGACTGGAAAAACAACTTGATTCAGCAACTTGAGTTGCTTTATGTTGTGTGGTGTTACATCTCCGAGTTCTATCTTTGCCCTTTTAAAACAACGAACGCATCATCACATTTGCATTCTATTAATCATGAATATTTCATTTTTGCAATGTAATATTCCTTGAAATGAGAATGAACTTTGCACTATTCTAAACAGTACTTTATTGCAAGATAATCTTCGGTTTTATTAAAACTAATATAAAGGAAGTAAATTTCTAATTGGCAGTTTTTGTATAGCTCTCTAAACTTCAATTTTGTCATATGACGAAAACACTTTACTTTAGAATAACGGAAAAATCGTGAATTGTCAGGGTTGTTAGAGCGAGAATCGAAATTCAAGCATTATAGAGTATTAAAGATGTTTAGTCAAAATTAAATCACTTGATAATTAGAAAGGTATATTTTGAAGGAAATGAGCTTTTTCAAAACAAATTATTTAATAGTAATATAACAAAGAAACGATTTTTAAACATCGTGGTTTTTGACACATAACCTCCAAATTTCGAACTTTAGTGTAGTATTCATTACCTGGTCATTTTGTACGGCTCTGGCTTGGCCTCAAAGTAGCTTAGAGTTGGGCGAAACACTTTGGGAAATTAGAAGTTCACTGAGTTTAGATTTTTTTTGAAAATTAGATAAATGACCCCTTTCACGACCACTCTGTCCAAGGCTAGTTGAAATCGGACCGGAGTGGAAATTTTCTGAAGTTCTTAGATATTTTTGATATTTTTGACCGAGGGGACGCGAAATTTACGCTCACATTCGTCATATAGAGAATTTTACCAAAATTACCAACATTTACAAAAGTGAATTTCTATAATTGTTTATTTAGTTTTATTTGCAAAATAAAAACGGATTTCTTCTTATGTATTTTAAAATTCAAAAATATTTAAACAATTTTACTATTCTGGGAGAATTGTGCAATAGATTTAAATTATATCGTCCTGAAAATTGTGAAAATGCGTTAACAATTTTAATCTTTAAAATCGCATCTTCTTTTTTAAATTCACGAAGAATAAAATTTCCCAATAACAAAATTCCCAAATTAGAAAATTCCCGAATTATAAAATTTCGAAATAATAAAATTCCCAAACTGAAAAATTGACGAATACAGAATGAATAATTCAATTTCCGAATAATAAAATTCCCAAATTGCGAAATTCCCGAATAATAAAATTTCCAAATTGGAAAATTTCCAAATAAAATTTTACAATAATAAAATGTCCAAATTGAAAATTTCCCGAATTTATAAAACTCACGAATTATAAAATTTCTGAATGATGAAATTCCTAAATGAAATTCCCAAATAATAAAATTCGCGAATCGGAAAATTCCTGAAAAAAATTTCTCAAACTGGAAAATTTCCGAATAATAATTTTTCAGAATAGGAAAATTACCCAATAATAAAATATCCAAATCATAAAATTCCCAAATTGGAAAATTCCCCAATAATAAAATTTCCAAATAAAATTTTCCAATAATAAAATGTCCAATTTGACAATTCCTGAATAATAAAACTCACGAAATATAAAATTTCCGAACAATAAAATTCCTAAATTAAGAAATTCCCGAATAATAAAATTCGCGAATTGGAAAATTCCTGAAAAAAATTTCCGAAACTGGAAAATTTCCGAATAATAAATTTCAAGTATAGGAAAATTTCCCAATAATACAATATCCGATTCATAAAATTCCCAAATTGGGAAATTCCCGAATAATAAAATTTCCAAATTGGAAAATTTCCAAATAAAATTTTCCAATAATAAAATGTCCAAATTGACAATTCCTGAATAATAAAACTCACGAATTATAAAATTTCCGAATAATAAAATTCCTAAATGAAGAAATTCCCGAATAATAAAATTCGCGTATTGGAAAATTCCTGAAAAAAAATCCAAAACTGGAAAATTTTGCGAATAATAAATTTCCCGCATAGGAAAATTTCCCAATAATAAAATATCCAAATCATAAAATTCCCAAATTAGGAAATTCCCGAATAATAAAATTCGCGAATTGGAAAATTCCTGAAAATAATTTCCCAAACTGGAAAATTTCCGAATAATAAATTTTCCGAATGGAAAAATTACCTAACAATAAAATATCCGAATCATAAAATTCCCAAATTGGGAAATTCCCGAATAATAAAATTTCCAAACTGGAAAATTTCCAAATAAAATTTTCCAATAATAAAATGCCAAAATTAACAATTTCCGAATAATAAAACTCACAAATGATAAAATTTCCGAATAATAAAATTCCTAAATTAAAAAAACCCGAATAATAAAATTCGCGTATTGGAAAATTCCTGAAAAAAAATCCAAAACTGGAAAATTTCCGAATAATAAATTTCCCGCATAGGAAAATTTCCCAATAATAAAATATCCAAATCATAAAATTCCCAAATTAGGAAATTCCCGAATAATAAAATTCGCGAATTGGAAAATTCCTGAAAATAATTTCCCAAACTGGAAAATTTCCGAATAATAAATTTTCCGAATGGAAAAATTACCTAACAATAAAATATCCGAATCATAAAATTCCCAAATTGGGAAATTCCCGAATAATAAAATTTCCAAACTGGAAAATTTCCAAATAAAATTTTCCAATAATAAAATGCCAAAATTAACAATTCCCGAATAATAAAACTCACGAATTATAAAATTTCCGAATAATAAAATTCCTAAATTAAGAAATACCCGAATAATAAATTTTCCACATAGGAAAATTACCCAATAATAAAATATTCGATTAATAAAATTCTTAATTCAGAAAATTTGCGAATAATAAAATTCGTAAATTATGAAATTTCCGAATAATAAAATTGACAATTATTGGTTTCATCTAAAACAAATTAATATTAAGATATTAAGATTTCAAAACATGTGAAAAAAGAATCTGGAACATTTTAAGACAACTTTTTTAATTTTTCAATATCATAAATCTTTTTGGTTTGACAATTTATTTCTTTGTTTAAAAATTTATTTTTCGTTTGGTTAAAGACTCATACATTTTTAATTGAAAATTCATAAGGTTGCAAATTAATCTTCTGGCCAAAAAATTAATTTTTTGGTTAATAATCAATCTTCATAATTCAAAATTAATTTCTTTATTCAAAAACTAAATAAAAAAAAATCATTTTGGTGGAAAATTCTACTATTTTGTCAAAAATTCGTTTTTCTTCGTTGAAAGTTAATTTCTTGGACTTAAAATATAACAATTTATTTTTTATTTAAAAAATTGACTTTTTTAGTTGAAAATTTCTTGACTGAAAATTTATCTTTTCGGTTGTAAAATAATTAAGTTTTTTACTTGAAATTTATTTTTTTTTCTTTGGAAATTTAATGACATCCGCCTTAAAAAATCTTATTTTTTAGTGTAAAATTAATCTCTTTGGTTAGAATTAATCTTTTTGGTTAAAAATTTACTTATTTTGTTTAAAATTCCTTTTCGTCAAAAAAAAATAATTTTTTGCATTTTACCATTAATCTTTTTAGTTGAAAATTACTCTGATTGGTTAAAAAAATCTTTTTGGTTAAAAATTCACCTACTTTGTTGAAACCATTTTTTTTGGTCAAAGAAAATTAATTTTTTGTGTTTCAATATTAATCTTTTTTGTTGGAAAATCAACTATTAAAAAATGAATTTAAGTTTTTAAAAATTTATGTATTTTGTAAAAAAAATCGTATTTTATTGTAGACACTTCATGTTTTTTAGTTAAAAATTCATTTTATTGTTTTAAATTTTTACCATTTTGGTAAAGATTAATTTTTTTCGTCAAAAATGATTTTTTTTTAAATTTAAACATTCCATGTTTTCTTAAACGTTAATGTATTTCAATAAAAAATCGTCTTATTGGTTTGAAGATTCATTTGGTTTGAAATTAATTTTCTTGGTTAATAATTGATCGTTTCAGTTGCAATTTTTTTTTTATCTGAAAATGTATCCTTTTTAGTTAAAAAATCAAAAATTCCGTTTGAAAATTCGTAAGTTTCCGTGGTACAAAATAAATCTTCTTGGTTAAATATTTATATTTTTTGTTGAAAATTCATTTCTTTGGTTGAAAATTAATGTTCATGGCGAAAAATTAATCTTATTGGTTAAATATTTATATTTTCAATTAAAAATTAATTTTTTTGGTTTAAAATTCATGTTTACGGTGAGAAATTAACCTTTTTGCTTGAAAATTTATTTTGTTGGCAAAAAACTGAAAAATTTTGTTGAAAATTCATTTTCTACTTTAAAAGTTAATTTTTGGAACCTAAAATTTAACTAGTCTATTTTTGTTTAAAAATGTACCTTGTCTAGTTGAAAATTCATCTTTTTATTGGAAAAATTAATTTTTTTATGTTGAACATTTATGTATTTTGTTAAAAATTTCTCATTTTGTGTAGAAAATTATCTCCTTGGTTAAAAATTAAACTTTTTATTAAAAAATTTACCTATTTTGTTTAAAATTTATTTTTTATTGAATAAAAGTAATTTATTTTGTGTGAAAATTAATCTTTATGGTTGAAAATTAATTTTTTTATTTGAAAATTTCTTTTTTCTACATTTTTAGTTTATTTCTCAAACAAAAAATTTAACTAGACCTTTTTTGTTTGAAAATGTACCTTTTTTAGTTGAAAATTTAGCTTTTCGGTGAAAAAATTAATAATTTTGAAAGTAATTTTTCTTCTTCAAAATTCACGTATTAAAAAAAAAAACTTATTGAGTAGAAAATGAATTCCCTTGGTTAAAAATGAACCTTTTTTCTTGAAAATTTAGCCATTTCTTTAAACATTAACTGTTTTATTAAAAAATTGATTTGACATATCTCAAATCTTTAAAAATCTTTTTGAATTTTCTCCAGAATCTTAATTCTTAAGCCAATATTTTTTAAAAACACTTTTAAAACAAATAATTAAACAAAATTAAAAATAAATCTATTTGAATTTTTGATTTTAAATTATTCTTTCTTTCAACGGTAAAAACTATCATGGGTGATATTATTTTAATATTTATTTAAATCTTGTGAAACAAAACTAATGTAGTTTAACATTGAATTTAAAATTTCGCGGGATTTCCTAGTGTACAGCGCCCTCTGCTTTGTTTGCTCCTACATCGACATTCATCAGTCGCCATCTTTTTTTAACACCACATGACCTCGTTACTGTGTCCCGTGACCTGCTCACGTGAATTTTGACAAAATTCAAACCTTTTTCAGACGGAAATAATGGATTTGTTGGAACAGCATCTTCATCAACAAGATGTCAGGTAGAGTTCCCAGAAAATATCGTGAAATCGGTTAGAAAAACTCCTGTCACTAAAGTAGCTTGTGGTTGCTGTCAAGGTCACAGGACAGTTGCACAGTGTACATTTTTAAATTGACCAATTTTCTTTTCTCCCGAAAGCAGCAATGAATTTTGTGTAACTAGACCGTAAATTCGATTTAATTTTGCATTTTTTTTTACACCTCGACACCCGAATGATCATTTTATTTCACACAGCGCTGTTACTCACAAGGAGGAAGATGGAACGGGGATTGTCATCGAGGAAGCTGAAATTGTCGATTGTGACGGTAGGAATGATGTTTTTATTAATGTTTTCTACTAATTTGTGTTTTTTTATAAAGAAATTTCGTCATCAGTGCTGTAGGAATTAGTAATTAGAGGTTAGTTTGACTGTTGACGTCATCGTGTTGATCCGATGGAAATTTTTAGTGTCATTGTTTTGATTAGAATATTTGCTTTGTAATTACCTTTATGTACATAATGATCCATATTGTTCATTTTTGTAAGCTTTGTGCTTAACTTTTTGGCTAATTACAACGCTTATTTCGATTTTGGGATGAAATGTTGAATTTTGGCGGTAATTATACCAAAAATACATTTTTTTATCTAGTTATTCTAATTTTTCATACAGGTATTAGTTTTTGTTTAAAGTAGATAAAGTTCTTTATCGCCTAATTGGTGTTTAATGTAGTTTACCTTGAAAAGTTTTTTATGACTCGTGGAAGATTATTGCAAATATACAGACTTTACACTCGAACCTTATCTCTTTCCCCCTTTTTTACAATGAATTTATTTTTTCCTCCGATTTTCAAGAAACTTTTTTTTTCGCTTAAATGCGAACTGAATTGATAGATCCTAATAAAAAATGCAATTATATGTTATTGAAAAATCTATTATTTCCTTAAGAATTATTATTTTTTTGTAGAAAATTCATCAATTTAGAAACGTGATTTCTACTTTATATATCGTTGCAGATTTTTCGGATTATTTCAGTTTACTCTAATTAAATCATAATTTATTATTGAATTTTTATTTATTTAGAAATTGAAGTAGTTGTTTGAAATTGTCCAGGTGAAGATTCATAATTTTAGTGGAAAATTCATCAGTTTGTTTGAAAATTAATCTTTAAATTAATTGATCTTTTCTTGTACAAAATTCATTATTATTATGGTTAAAAATCGCAAATAAGTGGTTAAAAATTATTCTCTTTTGGTCGAGGATTCAAACTATTTTGTTTAAAAAAATCATCTTTTTTATAGAATTCAACTATTTTTTGTATAAAAGTAAAATCCCTTTTGGTTGAAATATCACATTTTTCGTTGAGCATTCATTATTTTTTGTTGAAAATTCGGATACTCAGAGGGAAGTGGAACTACTTTGTTACACATGCAATTATTTGGTTAAAAATTCACAATTTTAGTTGAAAAAGCCTTTTTTCTTGTTGAAAATTAATTGCTTTAACTTAAAATTTAACTCGTACATGTTTAATTTTTCGTTGAAAATTAATCTTTTTTCATTCAAAATCCAACTAATTGGCTAAAAGTTTGCCATTTTGAGTTTAGAATTCAACTATTTCGTGGATGGTTCATGTATTTTGTCGTAAAATCGTTTTTTTTTTTTTTTTTTTTAGGAAAATGAATCTTCTTGTGTGAAAAAATTTTGTTCCTCAAAAATTTCAGTAATTTATTTGGAAATTTATCATTTTATTTGTAAATTAATTTTTTCAGCTGAAAGTTCAGCTGATCAGGTTGAAAAATCATCAATTTGACTGAAAATTTACATATTCCATTTATGGTTAAAAATTCATCTTTTTTAGTTTTAAATTCGTCTGTTCAATTTGAAAATTTATCTTTTTTAGTTCAAGATTCAACTGAATTCATGTGTACTTTGTTAATAATTCGTATATTTTGTTAGAAAATACAACTTATTGGTTGAAAATTTATCTTTTTGGTACAAAATAAATTTCCATGGTTAAAAAATTTAACTATTTTGTTAAAAATTCGTTTCTTTTTAGGTTGAAAGTTATTTTACTAACTAAAAATTTAAGTATTTTATTTTTTCTAGAAAATTTAACTTTTTAGTCGATAATTCATGTATTTGGTTAAAAATTAAACTTCTTGGTTGAAGATTTATCATGGAAATGTAATCTTGATGTTGTTCGTTAAAAAATGTTCTTTATTTCAGAAAATTGAATTATTCTTTTTTTAAATTTTTCTGGTTGAAGATTTGTTACTATGATTAAAAACTAATTTCTTTGGCTGAAAATTCTTTTCTTTTTAGTTCTGAAAACTAGTTTTTTTTTCAGTTGGAAATTTATATATTTAATGAAACTGTATCTTTTTTGTTAGTAAATTCATCTTTTGAGTCTAAAATTAAATTATTTGGTTGAGAATCCATTTTTGATGTTGTTGGAAATCGATTATTTAAACTGAAAATTTAATACTTCTATTTTTGTTTAAAAAAATAATTTTTTCTGGTAAAAAAACTAATTTGTTTTAAATTCGTGGTTTTTTTCTGGTTGAAAATTCATTTTTCTAACATTTTAACTATTCTAATTTTGGTTGATAATTGATATTTTTATATGAAAACTCATTTACTTTGTTGAAAATGAGTCTTTTTTGGTAGAAAATTAATCTTTTGGGTTAAAAATTCAACTAACTATTTGGTTCAAAATTCATATGTTTTCTTGAAGATTATTAATTTTAATAAAGATATAAAATTCTCAAAGTACATAAAGTTCGAGCATGTTCTCATGCTCATGAGAATTTCTCCGAACATTCAAACTCGTTAGAACACTATCTATCAGTTAATATTCTTGTTTAAAAATGCTTTGTTTTTGGTTAAAAATGCAAGCATTCCAGTTATATATTTATCACTTTTAGTTTAAAATTAATTTTTTGGATTTAAAGTTAAATTACTTGATAGAAAATTAATCATAAAATTCATTTCTTAGGTTGAAATATGAGCTATTTTATTGAAAATTCTTTTTATTTGGATGAGAAAGAATTTTTTTGCCGAAAATTGAATTATTTTGTTGCAAATTTCTTTTTATGGCTTTAAAATTATTTTTTATTTGAACTAAAAATGTAACTATCATTTCAGTTGAATATTCCAAAATTTTCTATAAAAATTCATCTCCTGGTTTGACCATTCATTTTTTGAGACAATTCACAATTTTGTTAGAAAATGAAATTTTTTTTGAAAGTTATTTGTTTTTGGTTCAAATTTTATTTTAAAAAATTAATCTTCTTGGTTCAGAATGAATATTTTCAGTTGAAAATTCATTTCTTTGCTGAAAAATTAAACTATTTTGTTAAAAATTTAACTAGTACAATTTTGTTTGAAAATTTACATTTTCTAGTTTAAAATTCATCTTTTTGGTGGGAAATAAACTGTTTAAAAATTAGTTTTTTTTGGGTGAAAATTTGACTTTTCTATGTTTTGTTAAAAATTCGTGTAATATTTTATTAAAAATGTTGTCTTTTTGGTTAGAAGATTCATTTCTTTTAATAGACAATTAATCTTTTTGGTTGAAAATTTATTTCTTTAGTTAAAATTTTTTTTTTGGTTCGTTACAGATTTATCATTTTATTTGATAATTAATTTATTTGGTCAAAAAATATGCTTCGTAATTAAAAATTACTTTTTTAACTGCAAATTAATTTTATTTTACTTGAAAGTTTAACTATATTTAGTTAAAATTTCGTCTTTTTTGAGTAGAAAAGCAATCTCCTTGGTTAAAAATTAATCTTTTTAGTTGAAAATTTACCTACTCTTTTGAAAATTCGTTTTTTGTCAAATAAAATTATTTTGTTGTGTTTAAACTTTGTGTTTTTCTTAGTTAAAAATTTGTCTTTTTGAATGAAGATTCATCTTTTTTTTTTTGTAGAAATTTCGTCTTTTCTGGATAAAGGTTGATTCTTTTTAATTGAAAAATCTACTATTACATTGTTTATTCAGAATTCAACTATTTTGGTTGAAAATTTGAGTATTTTGTTGTACATTTAACTATTTTGTTTATAAGTCATATTTTTCGTTCGAAAATTCGACTTTTTTGTTAACCATTCGCCTTTTTCGATAGAAAATTCGTTCTTTCGTTTTAGAAAAATCACCTTTTTTAGTTAAATGATCATTTTTTTAAATTGAAAAGTCTACTAGTTTTATAATCTTGTTTTAAAATAATTTTTTTTTGTTGAAAATAAAATTATTTTTCAGAAAATTTATTTTTTGAATAGACAATTCTTCTAGTTGGTTCGAAAATTTACCTTTTAGTAGAAAAGTGATCTTTTTTCGTTGAAAGTTAATTCTTTTTAATTGAAAAGTCTAAGCCATTATATTTTTGGTTCAAAATTTATAAAATACAAAACATTTTAGAAAAATTCCCAAATATTTCAAAGATTTCATCAAAATTTCATAGAGATGACAAAAGAATCAATAACATTTTAAAGTAAAATAAAAAAAACTTAAATAAAACATTTTGAAGATTTTAATCGAAATCACATTTTTGTTAGAACATTTAAAACAAAATTTTGCAAAAATTACAAAGAATGTAAGAAACTTAAAAAGGTTTCAAGAAATTTGAGAAGTTTTCAAGGATTTCAATGATTTTATCAAAATTTAAAGAGATTTCAAATATTTTAATGATTTCAAATCAGTACAAAAGATTTCACAGCTATTTCAAAGATGGCATAAAATGTCATAAAAATTTTAATTTAAAATATTTGAAAAAGGTCACCTCAGATTTCAAATATTTCAAAACATTTGAAAGATTTTAAAGGTTTTCAAATTTTTTAAGGAGATTTGAAAATATTTGACAAAGATTACATTAAAATTTAATAAATATTTCAAATTAAAAGTTCTCAGAAAGTCAGATTTCAAAGGTTTCACAACATTTGAAAGATTTGCAACGATTTCAAATTTTCTTAGAAGATTTTAAATATTCTAATGATTTAACATTAATACAAAATGGTTCGTAAATATTTTAAAGATTTTATCAAAATTACATGGAGATGTCAAAAGAATACAAGAATTTTAAAAAGGGACAAGCGACTTTTAGAATATTTCAAAAGATTTCGAATATTTGAATGATTTCAAATAAATACAAAAGATTTCACAATTATTTCAATAATTTCATAAAAATGTTTAATTCAAAAAATTTTAAACGATTTCAAATATGCTTAGAAGATTTAAAAGGATTTTACAAAGATTTCATTAAAATGTAATAAGGATTTCAAATTAAAATATTTCAGAAATCCAGATTTAAAGAATTTAAAACATTTTAAAGATTTTAAACGATTTCAAATATACTTAGAAGATTTGAAATGATTTTACCAAGATTTCATGAAAATGTTATAAAGATTTAAAATTAAAAGATTTCAGAAAGCCAGATTTTAAAGATTTCACAACATTTTAAAGATTTGCAACGATTTCAAAATCTGTTAGAAGATTTAAAATATTTTAATGATTTGAAATGAATACAAAATTTTTGGTAAATATTCCGAAGATTTTATCAAAATTGCATAGAGATTTCAAAAGAATACAATAATTTTAAAAAGGGTACCAGTACACATCCATAAAGATATCAAGAATTTCAAAGACTTCAAAAAAGGGTATAGTACGTTAAAATACAAAACATTTCCAAGATTTTAAACGAGTTGACAATTTTTAGAAAATTTCCAAATATTTCACAAAAGTTTCAAATATTCCAGTGATTTCAAATAAATACAAAAGATATAGGAAAGATTTCACAAGTATTTCAAAGACTTTATAAGGATTTTAAAAGATTTGATAACTTTAAAAAATTGTAAAAGTTATCAAAGAGTTGAAAATATTTAAAAGGTTTTAAGAAGTTTTAGACGATTTCAAACGAACACAAAAGTTTTCACAAACCAAGATTAAAGATTTCACAAATATTTCAGATTTTATAAAGATTTCAGCGAATTCACAATTGTTTCAAAAATTGCACAAAGATTAAAAAAGTTTCAAGGATTTCAGAGACTTTACAAAGATTATTATTATTATTTATAATTATTTATTTAATTATTTGATATAAAAAAGGAAAAGACCTTGCATTTTGTTCTTAGGAATTACTGAACACCCTCTTTGCTTTAATATTCTTTTCAGGTTCTCGTCATCTCGAAGATTAATTATAGTTTAGTTTTATGTATTTATTTTTATTTTGGCACGTATAAATAATTTTTCAACTCGTTAAAAAAATAGGGGAGGCCGTTGGCGATGATGGGATGCGGTATCAGGAAGCTCTTACCTATCGCGTTGTCCAGGTTAATGGAGCACCAGCTGGATCCGAGATGGATTTACAGGGGAATCAATCCGGAGGAAATACTGTTCAGGTTTTAACGTCGCCTCTCAACGGCCAGTTTTACGTGATAGGAAATGCGAATGACGTTTTTACGACAGCTCAAACGTCCAGGTCGCTCGCCCCGAGATCAGCAACTCTTCAACTAGAAACGCCGAGAGCGTCTTCCACGGGACTCAAGAAGGTTGTAGACCATTTATTTATTCACTTCGAACTCTATATTTGACCGAGAATTAAATTTCATTCATTTTACTTGACCAGGAAATGACCGAGAATTTAATTTTTAAAGAAAAACGACAATTTACTTCTGATCGCAGAAAAAATCAAGTTTCCATTTTTTAAATAATTTTGTTCAATTTATAACCGGGAACTGGCCGGAAGTTTGAAGTTTAATTTAAAGAATTTTTAAAGTGCAGTCTGGAAGAGTTAGACATTTAAAAATTAAAAGCGTTTGAAGCTGAAGATTTTTGATAAAAAAACAGTATTATTTAGCCAGCTGTAAATATGAATAAATGAATAAATAATTTTTAAAATGGATCTGTACCTTAAGTATTAAAAACTGAACAATACTTTATTTGATAAAACGATTTTAAATTCGTTAAAAGTTTCAGAATTTCCAGATTCTTACTGTTTCAATTTTAAAGCCTTAGTCATTTAAAAAATGTAAACGTGCAGTTGAAACTTTATAAACTATTTCCAAGTTGAAAATAACTTAGTAATAATATATTCGTAATTGAAGGCTTTTGTTAAATTAAAAATATTTTCTCATTCTAAATTATTTACTTTTTAACCAATTTGACTTGAAATTTTTTAATTAAGAAAAAGAATAATTATTTAATATTGAGCAGTATTTGCATTTTTTTGCAATTTGAATAGTTATATTTAAAAAATGTTTATTCATAAGTGAAATTGTTGAATTCAAAATTATAAATAACAATTGAATCCTTATTATATGGAGAAAAATTTGATTCATTTTAAGATATGTTTAGTAATTTCTTTTTTCAAATAATTTAAACGAAGTAAGTGCAAAATTTTTGTTTAGAACTTATAAAATTAAAACTAAAATGAAAATAAAATGAATCGAATTTTTCCTACAATTTTTAGAAAACCCTTGAATCTTTTTTTAGTTGAAAATTTATTTCTTTGTTAAAAAATAAAAAAATATATGAAAAATGGTTTTTCTATGTTAAAAGTCATTTTCTTGAACGGAGAATTAAACTAGTCCAATTTTGTTTGATAATATACCTTTTCTAGTTGAAAATTCATCTTTTTTATGTAAAATCAACTATTTAAAAATTAGTTTTATGGGTGAAAATTTGACTATTCCATTTTTTGTTAAAAATTCGTTTACTTTTTTATTTAAAAAATCGTCTTTTCGGTTAGAAGATTCATTTCTTGATGAAGAAAATTAATCTTACTAGTTAAAAATTAATCTTTTTGGTTGAAAATTTATTACTTTATTTCAAATTTATTTCTTTTGTTAAAAATTTGTTTTTTGGTTTGTTGCAGATTTATCATTTTAATTAATAATTTTTTTTCTTTTTGGTTTAAAATTATTCTTGATTAAAAATTAATTTTTTTTTAAATTTGCCTACTTTGTTGAAAATTTGTTTTTCTCAAAAAAAATTAATTTTTTGTGTTTAAACATTAATCTTTTTGGATAGAAATTCATTTCCTTGCTTAAGAATTAATTTTTAAACTAAAAGTTTATCTTTCGAGTTGAAAAATTAACTATTCGGTTTAAGAAATTCTTTTTCTTGTGCTGAAAATCATTCTTGTTAGCTAAAGTTTCATATGATTGATTGAAAATTAATCTTTTTTGTCTGGAACTGAAAATTTAACTAGTCCATTTTTGTTTGAAAATGTACCTTTTCTAGTTGAAAATTGATCTTTTTGGTAGAAACATCTACTATTTTATAATTAGTTTGTTTGTTGAAAATTTATGTATTTTGCTAAAAGTTCGTCTTTCATTGTGGAAACTTAATCTTTTTGGTTGAATATTCATTTATTTGTTTAAAAATGTATCTATTTTGTTAAAAATTCATTCTTTTTTTTAAATAGTTCTTGGTTAATTATTAATTTCTTGATTAAAAATTTATCTTTTTTAGTTGAAAATTTAAAAATATTCGGATTTAAAATTTGTCTTTTTGGTTGAAGGTTAATTCTTTTTAATGAAAAAGTTTAAGAATTTCCAGATTGTTACTGTTTCAATTCGAAAGTCTTAAAAAAAGTTTTTTAATGTAAAGGTGCCATTAAAACTTTATACACTATTTTTAACTTAAAAATAAATTTGTAATAATATATTTGTAATTAATAGTTTTTATTCAATTAAAAAGATTGTCTCAGTTTAAATGATTGACTTTTTAACTCATTTAATTTGAAATTTTTTAATTAAGAAAAAGAATAATGATTTAATATTTAGCAATATTTGCCTGTTAATTTAATACGATTAAATCAAAGCCAAATATTAAAAGTAAGCAATTTGAAACTTAATTGTTTGACTTTTTGGAAATTTACAGGGTTTTATAAAAATTGTAGAAAAAATTCAGTTCATTTAAAAGAATATATAGAAGTTCTGAAAAAATTTCAAAAATAATTTTAAATTTTGTTAAAATTTAAAACAACTTCAAGATTTTGAAATAAAATGTTAAAGCTTTTTAAGGTTGTTTTAAGTACATAAAATAAATATAATTTAAATTCTACTTTAAGAAGTGTTCAGTCAAAAAACTATTAATTTTTAATTTTTGCTAATGATGTATATTTTTTAATAAAAATTTGTGTATTCCAGTTGAAGATTGATTATTTTAAGTCAAAAATTCAACTACTTGTTAAAAATTTAACAATTTTATGTTAAACATTAATTAAATAATTTGTTTACCTGAAATTTTAATCTTATTCCAGTTTTAGATTCATCATTTTAATTGAAAATTTATCTCTGGATGAAAATGTAACTATTTTTTATATTCTTTTATTTTTAATTAATTTTTTCTAACTCTGTTAAAAATTTAACTACTTTCTAAAAAAAATTCGTTCTGCTTTTTAACAAAAATTAATTTTTTAATCTGAACATTTAATTATTCCATTTTTGGTTCAAAGTTTATCATTTTTATTTTAAAAATCAACTGTTTTGTTAAAAAATTATTCTTTTTATGCTGACAATTCTATTATTTCGGTAGGAAATATACGTTTTTGTTAAAAATGCAACTGCTTTGTTAAAAAATAATCTATTTTGTTTAAGTCTTCAACTACTATGTTTAAAATTCCTTTTTTTTTATTGTATTATTTTTTGTTCAAAATATAACTCTTTTGTTGAAAATTAATTTTTTTTCTTTAAAAATGGAAATGCAAATTTATAATTTTTATATGAAATATCGACCATTTTGTTTAAAATTCATGCATTTTCTTAAAAGTTGAAGTATTTTATTAGAAAGTTCACGTTTCGTTTAAAAATTAACTTTTTTTGGAAAATTATCTCTTTTGTAAAAAAAATCGTCTTTTTGGTTTGAATATTATGAAAAAATCAACTATTTTGTTGAAAATTAACTTTTTTATGAAAATTAATATTTTTGATATGAAAATTCAACAATTTAGTTTAAAATTGATGTATTTCGTTAAAAATTTAAGTCATTTGTTGAAAAATTCAAAATTTGTTCAAAACTAATTTTTTTTTTTGGAAATTTATCTTTTTTGTAGCAAATTCGTCTTTTTGATTTGAAAATTATGGAAAACTCAACTGTTTGATTGAAAACTAACTTTTTTTCATGCAAATTATTATTTTTGTTATGAAAATCCAACAATTCGGTTTAAAATTCATGTATTTTGTTAAAAATTTAAGTATTTTGTTGAAAAATTCTAAATTTGTTCAAAACTAATTTTTTTTTTGGAAATTTATCTTTTTTGTAGCAAATTCCTCTTTTTGGTTTGAAAATTATGGAAAATTCAACTATTTGATTGAAAATTAACTATTTTTATGAAAATTAATATTTTTGATATGAAATTTCATCAGTTTGGTTCCAGACTAACTTTTTTGTTGAAAATTTATCTCTTTTGTAAAAAAATCGTCTTTTTGGTTTGAAATTCATGGAGAATTCTACTATTTGGTTGAAAATGAACTTTTTTAATGAAAATTAATATTTTTGATATGAAAATTCAATGATTTGGTTGAAAATTCATAAATTTTTTGTAAATGAACTCATTTGATAAAAATTCGTCTTTTTAGTTTTAAACTGGCAGAAAATTCAACTGTTTGGTTAAAAATTAACTTTTTTATGAAAATTAATATTTTTGATATGAAAATTCAACTATTTTGTTTAAAATTCATGTATTTTGTTAAAATTTTAAGTATTTTATTAGAAAGCTCATGTTTTGTTTAAAAATTGACTTTTTGCTACAAATTGATCTCTTTTCTAGCAAGTTCGTATTTTTGGTTTAAAAATGATGAAAAATTCAACTATTTGGTTGAAAATTAACTTTTTGAATAAAAATTAATATTTTTGATATGAAAATTCAACGATTTGGTTGAAAATTCATGCATTTTTTAAAAATTGTACTATTTAAAAAGTCCAAATTTAGTTGAAAAGTAACTTTATTATTGAAAAACCGTTCTTTTGTCTTGAAAATTCATTTTTTCCGATGTAAAAAATGTGACTGAAAAATCTTACTTTGACTAATACTTTTTTTTTTTTAATTAAATTTTTATATATTATCATCTTATTTATTTTGATTTTTAAACTATACATTTAAGAAAGTAAAAAGTTTAATTTTTGTAGCTAATTCGAACACTTGTCAATTGTTATGAGCCAACTGTACATCATGCACATTGAAAATTGAAAACAAAGCAATTCAGTCTTGGGTGAAATTTGAACTGCTCTGTTTAAATTTTGTCTGCCAATTTAAATATTTTCTTGAAAATTCGTCTAAAATTTTTTCTCTTTTCACTGAAAATGTTTTCTTAGTCAACAAATCGTCCTTTTGGTTAAAAATAGATCTTTTTTTTGGTTAGAAATTTCATCCTTTTTGGTTAAAAATCCAAGTTTTTGGGATTTAAAAATAATCTATTTTGTTTAAGGATTCAAATATTATGTTGAAAATTCGTATTTTTTGTATTGTATTGTATCTTTTTTATTGGATAATTCATCTTTTCTTGTAGAAAATTGATTTTCTTGTTGTTGAAAATTCAAGCATTTTTTAAAAAAGCAATATATTTTTACTTGAAATCGTAAGGATTTAAAGCTTTCTATATTGAATTCAATATGGATTTGTTCTATAAATTTTGTTCTAACTCTTTAATTTTTTTCTAGAGGGACGACCGACGCAGAGCCACTCATAATGAAGTAGAACGTCGAAGACGAGACAAAATCAACAATTGGATCGCAAAATTAGGGAAAATTATTCCCGAGTGTACCAATCCAAATAGCAATGGAAGCAGCAGTGGAGAAGGAAAAGCCAGTTATGAAACTCAGGTAAATCTTTGTTTCCACATCAATAATTTTATTTCTTGATCAAATTTATTTCTAAATTTTTCCTAACATTATTAAAGAAAATGTTTTGATTTTGCTGGATTTTAAGAAAATCATGAGTACTGAATTATTTTAAATATATTAAGAAGTCTTTATAGTTTTAAAAAGATTAAAAAATAATTTAAAGTTTGAGAAAAATTAAAAAAATTTAGAACAAATTGCATATTTTGGAAGATTAAAAAAAAAGATTTTTAAGAATTTAAAAAAATTTCCAAGTTAAAAGCAAGTTAAAAAATTTTATAAAAAATTTAAGTGAGCTCAAGAGATATTATAAAAATTTAAAAATATTTATTATGCTTTAAGGTTTTGAAAGGATTAAAAATAATTTGATATTTGAAAAGAATTCAAAAAATTTAAAACAAAATTAAAATTTTTGAATATTGTAAAAATAAAAAGATTCTTCGAAAAAATATATTTATATAACCCTAAAAACGAATAGGAATTTTTTATTTTGTATTACAAATTATTATTCCCTTCAACTTATAGTTTGAATGAAATTTTTTTTCTTTCTTGACTAAAAAATCTTTTTTGGTTAAAAATTCAATTATTTCGTTGAAAATTCGTCTTTTGCATTAAATTCTAATCTGTTTAAAAGGAGCATTTCACTATTTTATTGAAAATTCGCTTGTTTCAATGAATGTAAGTTTTTTATTTCAAATATTAGCTACCACATTTTTCGTTGAAAGTTTATATTTTTGGTTGAAAATTTGTATTTTGGTTTTATAATTCATATTATCGGGGTAAAAAATTTAATTTTTGTTGTAGATAATTCGTCTCTTTTGAAAACTGGACCAAATTAATCCTTTTTTTTGTTATGGATTCAAAAATTTTGATAAAAAATCCATCTTTTTTATGAATTAAAATTTTTTTGAATTAAAATTAAAACCTTTTTTGAATGAAGTATCAATTATGTGTCATATTTTTTGTCGAAAATTCAACGATTTTGTTGAAAATTAACAAAATTGTGTTAATTTTTCAAATAAAATTTTTTTTCCAGTGTGTAGCAAGATTGAAATTGTTTAGAAATAATTCGAGTAAGTTATGGACGTTTCCAAAAGATATTAAAGTAATTATAAACTTGAAATTTTTTTAAATAAAACATATTTTTATGGAAAATTTCTTAACAAAATTTAAAAGCTTTTAAACGCATTTTGAATGTTTTAACATAATGAAAAAATCTTCTTACGATTCAATGTGAAATTTCCTATAATTTTATATTTTTTAAGTGAATTCTAAGAGAGAGTTAAAGAATAATTTAGAACAGTAAACTTATTTCTTATTTTGAATGATTTATTATTTTGATAAATTAACATTAAGAGCATACTTTAAAAAATGTAAACATTTCAAAAGGTTTCCAACATTTTCCAACATGTCAAATTATTTCCTAAAATGTCGGAAAAGATTTAAAAAGAACATTTTTTAATTTGTCAAGATTAAAACATTTTTTTGAATTCAAGTAAGTTTACGAGATATTAAGAATCTTTTGAACAATTAAAAAATAATTAATACTTGTAAATATTTAAATATATTGTTGAAAACATTTAAATTTCGAATGTTTTTTTTTTATATTGATAAATTAATTTGAAGAGAATATTTAAAAAGATGTCCAACAATTTATAAAAAATTCAACAACAAAAATTTCTTACGATTCATGGGGAAATTTGAAATGTTTTATTTTTTATTTTGAGAAATAAATTTTAAGTGAATATTTCAAAAGATTTCGAAACATTTTTAATGGTTTCCAAAATTCTTAAAGAACAATTTAAAAAATTGTATGGCAATTTTTTTTTAATTTTTCAGAATTGTAAAAAAAAATGAGAAAAAATTTGAATAATTTTTAAACGTATTTAGAAGTTTTAAAAGTTCTGAAAAGATTTAAAAAAATTTACAGTCAGGGAATAAAAAAACTGTGGGCCGAATTTTTGAATTTTCTAAAAAATAATTTACCTATGCAAGATGGAGATTTTCAACCAAAAAAAGGAATTTTTAACAAAATAGTTTAATTTTAAAT